>VZTO01021355.1:3957-19142 GCA_013400615.1 Syrrhaptes paradoxus
CCCCGGTCCGCCCTGGGGGCAGCGGAGGGGCCCGCGGCCGGAGCGCGGGGAGGGGCCGGTGCCGTCGGTGGCCGCACCGGGACCCGCGGCTGTGGCGGCCCGGACCGGCGGGGACCGAGTGTTCCGTGCGTGTTGTGCAGCGCCGGGCACGGCAGAGCCACAGCTGCGGGGATCCCCGCCGCCCAGCCCCGCGCACCCAGCTGAAATAAACGCCTTGGTTTCGGGGGGACGGGGGGTTTTGGGGCTTCAAACCTCGTGTGAAAGAAATTGAAGTTCTGCTCAGCTGATGTGCAGATAACAGATACTTTGACAGGCTCGTCCTGCTCAGCAGACGCGGCTTTTACATCCCAGGTCCGTGCGCCTCTGGACAGATGTGCAAAGGCTGCACAGGTGACATGGGCACGGGCTGGCTGCCACCGCGCCCCGTTGCTGGTCACTGCAGCACAGCCAGAGCCACTGCCCCGCTACTGAGCTGTCACCTGCACTGACCGGTACAGCTCAGACTGCATCTGTTTCTTTTTCACACACTGAGTGCCCCATCTGCCTTTTCTCTTTTTCCAGGGGGGTTAGAGAAGAGCCGTAAGCGATGGCTGTGGCACTGAGATGCTTCCGCCTGCCTTCCCTGCTTTATCGTTCTTCATTCGCAACAATAAGGGGGCTGCCGCGGGCCCCTGCCAGCTGCCCAGCATTGCTCCTGGCCGGCTGCAGGCAGTGTGTCCGTGGGATGATGCTGACCAGACATCTGGCTAACAAAAAAGGTGACGGCGGCAGCCTTTTTCCTGGTGTTTGCAGCCCCTCTGTGCTGCCAGTTATTCTTTTCCCTGTTATCTCGTGTGCCAGTGTTGATCTAAGGCAGGCAGTTCTGGAGGAGCGGGTTTGCCTGAAGGTGTGGCAGGGTACAGGAACCCATAGCTCGTCCCGCGGGAGAGGTGCCACATGGAGCTGCTGCGCTGGGGCGGGAGGAAGCAGTTGTCACAGTCCAGGCTGGAGCTGGTGCCCGCAGAGTGACCTGCAGATGTATTCTGGCTCATGTGCTCCAGTGATGGGCTGTTCACTCATTTAAAAGTGCAGTAACTTCGGTGTATCTTAGGCTCAGTTCTGATTCTAGCTTGGTTTTCATGTCTTCCTTCTACTTTGTAATGCAACAACTAACTGTTGTCGAAAACAAATTAATTTTCTGTGTAATCTGCAGCTAAAGGTAAAGGGCAGAGTCAAGCCAGAGTGAATATCAGCGCTGCCCTAGTTGAGGATATTATCAATTTGGAGGAAACCAATGAAGAAATGCAGGCAGTGGTAGAAGCTCTGAAAGAAGATTTTGGCAGAAATCTCAGTGTTAGAACCTCACCAGGTTGGTAACTTTCCTGTATGTTGCTCTGTTGCCTGTAAAGAAGGAAACCAGTCCCAGTAACACAGACCTTTGGGTTTTTTTCCAAATTGATTTTATTGAGTTATTCACCGGGCACCCAATTACTACAACCTTGACATCCCCAGCTAAAGGCTTTCTTCACCCTGAGCTTGACCAGGAAGAATCCATTTTTGTTAATAGCTTCCTGGAAATAGCTTTTGTAAGTGGGTGATGTCAAAAGTGTCTAGCTGAACTGTTTGCAGATGTGATGAAGAAGCAGGTTGTCAGCTAATGGTGCAGTAGGGCAGGAAAAATCCAATTGCCATTAAATTAGCCTTTTGGAAATTGCCATCAGGCTGGTGTCTGGCGTATACAAACTTTTTTTTTTTTGCTGCATGTCTTTGTGGTTAGTGACCTTTACAAGCTCTGTTCGCTTAGTGAATTTTGTGTTTTCGGAAGAAGTGAGGATGTATTTGACTAAGCTACGGTTACTGTAACGCTCTGAACATACGTGTTTGTAAGGAGTATCGAGTTTCAGGGATAGAATTTAACATTAAACAATGACCAAATTTGAATCATTCACCACCCCAGCTCTGGCAGGGGCACCTTAGTCTTTAATGGAGTTGGAAAGCGTAGCTCAGTCTCTTTACTATTTATTTTAAGCATAGGTATTTTTTTTTAGTTGCACTGATAAAGTACTTCTTGTCCCATGTGCCTGTTGGCCTGTTAACATTTTGCAGCACAAACGAGAGAGCAGATTAAGAGCAGCTCAGGGAGAAACTGAATACTTTAAACTAGGCAGCGTCCAGCACCTCCTCTTGGGACCTGGAAAAAAAAATGGAGAGGCTTAAGGGAACATTGCGAGGTTAAAGACAGTATTTTCTTGATTTTCATAACAACATTCTGATTTTCTGTAAGTTCTAAGAACTAAAAAATAACTATTTCCTTTTAGTTCTAAACAATCTTGCTTAGTTTTCCTATTTTAGTAACAAAACCAAATGAGCTTTGTTTCCATGTCTCTGTGCTTTAGAGGAGCATTGAAATATTTACCTCGCAAGTACCCCAGGGGATGTGTGAACACAAACAGCACCCGAAGTCTGAAAAAACGTTTTTTTCTTTTATAGCATCTATATTTTGTATAACAGAAGGAAAGTGGGATACTGTGTATGTTTTTCTTCAGCATCGCTGGGAAGGGCTGTATCATACTGACATAAATTCCCTTGCGTTTGGTTCTCTTGAGGGGCCCTCAATCACATAACCGTGGTGACAAAAGACGGGAAGTTTCCGCTGAACCAGCTGGGGCAGATCTCGCAGAAGTCACCGCAGCTCCTTGTAGTGAACATGGCCAGTTTTCCAGAGGTAAGGAAGGCAAGGGGAGATAATCACCACGGGAACAAACAGGTTGATACCGAGCAAAGGAGCACTCGGACAAAATCAGCCGAACCTGGTGGGGTGAGAGCTCTGGCCGGGCTGCACGTCGCATTGTGGCTGACACGAAACAGAAGCGGGGTTTTGCTGCTGGCTGCGCGGGGCGAGCGGCTCTCCAGCCCTGCTGGCATCTCGCCTGCAGCGACGCAGGGTCAGATGAGTTACGTGCTGCCCCTTGGGCCACCGTTGCTCTCAGGGTCAAATGCCCTGGTATGAGGGGTTTGCTTTGGGGACTCCTTTCCCATCAGCAGCACAGAAAAAAAAGCAGCACAGAGTGTGTCGCAGACCAAATGCCTGGATAAACTGTGCCCTGCCAGGTCCCCCTGTCCCGTGTTTTTACAGCACCCGGTTTTGAGCCCACTCTCTCCTTTGGTTCACCCCGATTACACCCGTGGAGCAATGCTGTGTCTGCCCCCTTGTATTTCTGGCATTTCAGTTCCTTTTGGCAACACTGCTGTGCACAGAACCAGACGTGTAGTTGGAATAGTCTGTGTTTGTGCTGGAAACACCATCAGACTCCTCTAAAATTTGCTTATGTGTCACCAGGGCTGGTGACAGCCCCTGAGAGCTCAGGGCAGAAGCTGCTGATGCAGCCTGTGAACCCCTGGAGACCTCCCTGCTGGGACGGAGCTGAGCCTGGCTCAGGCACTGCTGAGCTTAGCGAGCTCCTCCCTTGGCAGCGCCTGCAGGTCAGTGGAAGGCACTTGATGCCTGTGTAATGGCTTTGGAGGATGAAGGCTCCTCATCAGTGAGTGCTCCAAGGTCCCTGGGAGTGCCGGAGCTGGGAGGGACGGGAAGTCACTGCATGGCTTCGCCCGTGTCCAGGCAGGAGCTGGGTCTGAGAAGGGGGTAGGTGAGGAGTTAAATATCACACCACGTACTGTGGCTTACCTTTGCTTTCGGAGCCAAAGGACCATTTCCATTGGAACCGTTTCTCTCGTTTTATGCTGTAACTGTTCCATGGGTGGCTTGAGCTCTAAAACCATTACAGGGACGTTTACTCGGTGTCATTATTTGCAGTGTATAGCCAGTGCTTCACGGCATTGGAAAGCAAATAAACGTGCCTGAAGAGTCTGGGAAAGAAAATAATCATAGAGAAGGGCTGTTTGCCTGAGAGTTACAGAAACAAACAGGACTGTGTCCTTTAACCACGGCTGTGTCGTGGGCTGCAAGGCGACGGGGGCAATATTGCAAGATTTCCCCCTTCCTCTGTCTCCTCCACTGTGTACGTTAAACAGCAGCTTTTACTGAGCATTTCCTTCCTCCAGAGCAAGCACTGGCCATGGAATAACACGTTTACATTCCTGACGTGCTGAGATCATCTTGGTTCCATTTTCTCTGCCCTTGCTGTGCTCTGGAGGACAGTGGGTCTGTCTTGCAGAGCACCGGCAGGGCATTCGCTTCGGTCAGCGATGCCGCGTGGCAGAGACCTACACAGGCACCTTGACAAAAGCTGAACTTCAGAGATACAGTCTGCTGCAGCCCGGAGCTGGGGTTAACGATGGGAAAGAGAATCAGAAATAGCAACGTGCCTCGTGGGAAGCGCCACAAGAATATGGATTTGGTCTTGCTGTTGTCAATGTTGAGAATGAATCAAGCTGGCAGAGCGCTGCGGGAGCTCCGGGCAAAACTCAGGCTTAAGCCTAAAGCCTGACACTGTCACAGGGCACCAGCACACGGAGATGGGCAGGAGGGGTTTTAATCACTCTGCAGTTACCAGGCACACCTGCGCACCCACCTTCTGAGCAGAGCGGAGTGTCAGCCAGCGGCGGTGGAGTTCTGAGAAGTTAATCCGAAGGAATAATCTGTAAAATAAACACAGGACTGGGCACGGGCTCTGCTTCTCAGCCAGCTGCTACTGCCCCGCTGTAATGCGGTTAGGCTGTAGCGCTGAAGTAGTTAAGTTAGTTAACGTTTCTAAATTGGCACTGTGTGATTTCTAGTGGGAAACGAATCCACTGGAATTTTTAAATGCTCAGAATCTTTCATCTCCTTCGCCACAGTCAGGCTATGCCTTGGGAATTTATTGCGGTTTCACTCTGCGTTGCCTCAAACCATTCAAATAGTTTCAAAGAAGCCAAACAGTTTTCTTTTGTTGTTGCTTCCCTTCCCCTCTCCCCCCTTCGTGCCCCCCTACCCCGATACCGAGCGCGGCCGTAGTTTCCCATTCGGGTTGATCAAAGCTCTCGGCACCAATGTAACTTCCTGATCTTACTGGTAACAGAAGTAAATGTTTCCATGTTCCGTGGAGATGGATTGCCAACTATTGACAGAGTTCTGGCATATGGCAATGATTATTTCCTAATTCCCTTTACCTTTTGATCTGTTTTACAGAGCACAGCTGCAGCTACGAAGGCTATAAGGGAGAGTGGCATGAACCTGAACCCAGAAGTGGATGGGATGATAATTCGGGTGCCGATTCCCAAGTGAGTATTGGTGGCTGCCCGGGTTCCTCAGCGTGCAAGACACGCACTAGGTCGCAGCGAGCACCCTTCGAGGGTAAGCACGCGTGGTTGCTGAAGGGTCCCAACTGAGCTGCTTTCCAAATACCTATATTTCAGGTTTAGGGAAAAAAAAGAAAATCTGAGTCTCTAAAAGCATCTGGTGGAAGTTTTTCCCAGTGTGTGAGCTCTCAGTCACCATGCTTTGGCATCTGGTGGTTGGTCTCATTGTTCTTGATCTTCCCCCGCAGATGAAGGTTGCTCCTGGCTGGCTGCAGCACTTGGCAAGAGGCAGCCAAAGGCTCGTGGAGCTCTCTTGCCCTAATTCAGGGGCTGATTCTTTGCCGCCCTGCTGTAAATTCCTTGAATTATACCAGCGCAGAGCAGCAGTTCTGAACCAGCAGTATTGGGGTTGCTGCAGAGAACCGGGAGAGGAAGTGATGGAGGAAAGAGGGAGGAATTGAAAGCTTTGGCTAAAAAAAAATCCACTCGCTTCTTGTGTAATACACGTTGTGTAACTGACGGCTGCGTGGAGACTTTGGTGTGGGGCTGACAGGAAAGCAGGCTGCTGCTGGGTGAGGACCAAGCATCACTCCCGTCCCCCATCCCTGGTCTCAGCTAAGGCAGGAGGTGCCACTCCAGTGCTGTGGTTGGCATCAGGACAGCACATCTGGAGCTGAAGCACTGATGGTCCCTGCTCGGTGTGCTCTGGGCTGCAGCGTGCCGAGGGCTCAGCCGGTGAGCGGGATTCCTTTAGATGGAACTAAATAGGGAGGCCACTGCACACACGTGGGGTCCCTGGAACCAGGCTGCAGAACGAGACCCCCCAGCAGCTCTGCGTAGGCTGTGCCAGGCAGCTCGGTAGTGTGGAAACAACCTGAGCAGGGGCAGACGGCGATTGCTCTGCCAGCTCTGGGGGTGCTGGGAGAATTCGCGAGTTCCCACGGGTGCTCAGACCCCACAGCGATGGACCCGTCTAAGTACCCCGGGCAGGTGCAGATGTCCACAGTCACGCTCCCTGGGGTTGCACGGTGCTGAGGTGCTGCCAGAAACCCTCCCAAAGGGTAGAGACGGCTCCGACCGGTGCCTGTGCACACATCTTGCACGTGCGCCGCATTTTACGAGCAGGTGACTTCTCAGTAAAGATGAGCCGAGTATTCCTTGTGCTTTAGATCCGCTTTAAAAAATTCTGCAGGATTTTATCTAGCATTTTGATCAGAGAAGTCTAATTGCAGCTTTCCGTTGCTGTCGGCGAGAGGGAATGACATTATCATTATATTTGCTGATTTTCTTTTCCCTGTGCTCCCTGCCCTTCCCCCACGCCCAGGAGAGGAGGCAGAGGAGGAGGAGGAGGAGGAGGAGGAGGGCACCATTATCTTCATAATTGCCAGGGCTCCCGGGCTGCTGCGCGGTGGTTTGATTGTTGATGGGCACTTGGGTCATCCTTGAATACGAATTGCAGGGGAGGAAACTCCAAAACTGCAAATCCCAATCTTGTTTAAAAAAAAAAAAAATACTGTTTTTTAAACAAATATGTATTGTCCATCCCCACCTTTTGCGGTGCTGCAGAGCCAAAACGGGTCTTGTCTCCCCAGGGGAGCTCTGCCCAGGGTGCTCCCCGGTTCCATGGGTATGTTGGGGGTGCTGCTCCCGTCTCCCAGCTGCTCAGCAGCCCAGGGAGTCCTGGGTTAAAGAGGTTTGGGGCTGGGGAGACGTGTCCTGCAGGTCCGCCTGTGCAGGCACCTCCAGTCACGTTCGCTCACCTGCTCCTGGGTCGATCTGAGTTTCATCCGCCCATCAAACGGACAAGCAGGCAGCTTCAGCCTCTTCAGACCTCCTGATGCTAAGGGAGGTGGAAATAACCACATTCTCTAGAGGCCTCTCTAATACTATATCCCTGAATTGCTTTTTCTCATTTTTCCAAAGTTTTCCATTTTCCCAACTCTCTGAAGATGCTGATGGAAGAACACACGAGAGGCAGATGCAGTGGAATTGCTGCAGTTACGGCAGGTGTGCAAAATAAGGGAAGAAATCAGAAAAGAGGAGACACTGCAGCTCCTGGAGAAATAGGTTCTTTCACGAGGGGAGGCACAGCAAAAGTCAAATCAAATCCTTGTCCCTTATTAGAAACACTTTTTAGTCTGACCTGTCCGCTGGACACACGTGTGTCGTACTTTGCCTTCTGCAGGTCCAGCCATGCTTCAGTGCTGCAGAGGGTTTCGGCTGAGCGTTTTATAACAGAGCTTACTTCTCTGCATTTATTCTGTTAGTTTAGTTTCTGTGCTGCAGTTTAACAGAAAAAATACACGCGTTTCGTTCGTGTTTACTTCTGCTTCCTGCTAGGATCCCCTCTGCTCCCCAAGGCATTCGCTTGTTTGCGTTGCTAGCACTGCCCAGGCAATATTTATTTGTAGAAAAAGTATTCTCTCAGGGTTCAAAAAGAAAAAAAAATGAAAGAAAACCAGCCATGGGAACATTCATATTGGTTGATCTCTTCGCCGAATTTGACCTGACCTTGTGTCTCTTATGGTGTTGCCTCATTTTTAGATTCATCTTTTTTGGACCCATTGTGTTGGGCTGGATATTGTTTGTAAATTAGAAATATTTTTACACATGCTTTACTGAAAGCCAGATGACTCATTTGAAAGTTTAATGACTCATTGTGAGCTTTTTTTCCTTTGCCCTTTAAGAAATATGCAAAGATACCTACTGTGGGGAGAAAAGACTCGAAAAAATTCATTTAAAAAAAAACCCAAAACCTAAAGCTGTTTCTGAGCTGTGCTGCTCCAGGTTGCTCATCGTCAGAAATCTCTCCCCTGCTTTTTGTTGAGCAATACGTGTTGCACCCTGTGTTTATCTGCAATTACGCATGCAGAGGATCTAGCGAAGCCTGCTTCCCTTTCACCGATCCCTCTCGCTCGCCGGAAATTCCTAGCGTTTGAGATACAGAAATGACTCTTACCCGCAGAAACATCTTGCGTGGGGGACGAGCCGTGGCGTGTGGCGTGCTGGCGGCGGCTCTGCGCCTGCTGTGTGCGGGGAGAGCCGCGTCCCGGGCTCCCAGCGCTCCAACCGCGGCTTCCTGCCAGAAACAGAAAAAGAGGAGATGTGACCGTGGGGGGTGAGCGTTCCCGAGCACCCGCCACGGCCCTGATCCTGGGGGGACGGCAGGGTCTGAGCCTGCTGCCGGGGCCGGCGGCGTTCCCCCAGGGCAGGGGACACCTTGTCCTTGGTCCCCACTTTGGGCACCCCTTCCGCAGGTCCACGTCACGCTTCTTTTGGCTTTAAAGGAGAGATGGGGCCAATGGGTATTAGACAGAAGAGAAAACATATCTAAAAACGGCTTAAAAGTCCCAGATCTAGGGGGGCAGGTTTAAACAACTGTCCTCAGAAACCATGAGCCTGGCTTGTGTTGATGGATTCCTTAACCAGAAACAGCATCTGCTCGACAAAGCGTCCGTTTCTGGCATTGTTGGTAGCATTGCTGAGAATTTACACACAGTCTGGCTGGAACATAAAACCCGCTGAGAAACTCCGCGGCGCTGCGCGGTGATAAAAAGAAATTGGTGTTAATAAAGACAGACAAGGAGGCATGAAAGCCGTGACCCCGTGCCAAGAAGCAGAGGAAATCTGGCAGCGCTGCATAAACAAAAACATTTCCTTAAAGGCTCGGCAGCCCCGAGCAGGCGAGTGATACCTTCGGCTCAATTCGCAAAAGCCGAGCGGCAGCGGGGAGGCGGAGGAGCTCGCTGTCCTCGGCCGAGGCAGCCCGGCTGCGGAGCGACCCGCTCGCCACCCAGCAGGGGACAGGGGAGACGGCCAGCTCCCTGCTCCGGGTTTCACAGCCAGGATTGACTCCCCGCCCCCCCAAAAAGGTGCCTGAGAATCTGACCTCCCCCAGACCTCTCTTTGCTAGTTCTGCAGGAGCCGTGGGACCTCTGCCTGGGGAGATCGAACACGAGAAGCCCTGAAGGCATCAATGGTGGGATGCAGGAAACACGGGTCGCCCGGCTGGCTCCTCTGCAGGCACTTGGTCCAGGCTCCAACCTGGGCCATGGGGAGCCCCTGGGTGAGGGGGCTCCAGGGGGCTGCTCTCCAGGTCTGGCAGCTTTTCTAGTGATCCCAAATTCCTGTAATTCCTAACTGGTGCTGGGAAGCTTGCTCCCTCTCACAGGGTGACAGAGATAACCAGCGAGAGGCCAGCGCCTGCGCAGACATCTGCCACGAGCTCCCAGCTCCGAGGGAAGGTGTTGGCACATTTGGGACCTGCCGGGCTCAGCCCCAGCTCAGGAAGGGCCGAGGGTCCGGTCGCAGCCCCGCAGCTTCCCCACGACACAGGGCCAGAGCTGGCACAGCCCCGGAGCCCTCGCCCCACCTTTCCTGAGCTCTGGGCAGGAGGAGCCTTGCCCTCGGCTCTCGGTGACCCAGGCTGCCGCAGCCCATTTCTAAATACTCCGGTGAAATGTTTATTTTGCAATATCTGCTGCGAGCAGACGGGCGCTCGCGAGGCTCGGTGAGTGCACCGGGGTTTTTCATTCTGGAGGTGGTCTGGAAACGGTAATAGCCATGAAAATAATTAAAATATTATTGTTAAGCGCTAGCAGTTGGTGTTGACAGCGATCAGCTGTAGGTGCTGGAGCGTTCCCAGAGCTGAGGTGACACGTCAGCCGTTCTGCGCCGTGCTCAGATGGCCAGGCTCCCTCATCACCTGCATTCTGGAGTTCGGGATGGAAAGTGGAGGGTTTTCTTGTGGCAGTAACCGGCCCCGGTTGGGGGGAAGGTGGAGCTGAAGCTCTCCTGTGGGTGCCCATGGCTAGCATCACCCTCCTGTCAGACCCGGCGTTCGCATCACCTTGGTGGAAGAGCGTAGCCGTGAGGAGCTGGAGGAAGGTTGGGTGAAACATCAGCTCTGCAGCTTCCAGATTCAGGCTCTTCAGTTGCAGGGAGATGACAGGAAGGGATGGAGGGGTCCTTCTGGGTTTGCAGGTCTACACTTGCTCCATCTCTCAGGTCCAGAGCTGGATTTTCACTCTTTCCTGCAGGTGCTTTGGCCAGAAAAAAGAAGAAAGTCTGAGGCATGACTTGCAGGCAGTGCAGTGACAACTATAGAACAAGTGAGGTTCGGTCCAAGTCCCTCAGCTTAGGGCTGCGCTGGGAACTTCCCGTTCTAGGCTCAAGACTTGCTTCGCTGGGGTGTGCTGCTGCACATTTACACAAAGTCCATCGCAGAAATAAACCTGGCTGTGCTACACATGACCCTGTTTGTCCTTTACCCTCATGCTAGGGTGACAAGAGAGCACAGGGAGAGCCTGGCCAAGCTTGCCAAGCAGTCCACCAACAAGTCCAAAGAGTCCCTGAGGAAGGTGCGAAGCAAAAGCATCAGCCAGGTGAAGAAGTTCAAGAACAAAGTATCTGAAGATACCATCTGGCTGCTAGAAAAACAGGTAACCTTTTTCCTTCTGCCGTATATGATGTTTCACAGGTCAGTGGCACGTTTGTCCCAGCTCTTGCTGACGAATCTCCAGTGCTGAGAACGCGGCTGGGGATGGGCAGCCCGGGGCTGAATTTTTGGACTCGGCAATGGCTGTTGTGTTTGCTTTGCCTTTGGGAGATTTGGGGCTCCAAGCTCAAAGCCAAATTTATAAGAACCATTTTAAGCTGACACAGGGGAAAAAAAAAGTTCCCCCAAAGTTTTCGTACTACGAGGGGTTGTTGCACAAACCAGCTGAACTCGGGGAGCGAAGTGACCAGCGCCCGCAGCTTTACCACCCTTCGCACAGTGCCTGGCCGCTGCAGAACAGCTGGTGTTAATGAGGATTGCTCCGGTTTGTTATTAATGAGAAGGCTAGCAAGATTATCTCTGTTAGGAGTTTTTGGCTCCAATTCAGGAAAATACTTAAGCACATGCCTAATTCCCTAAGAGCAGATGTCACTGAAGTCAATTACTTGGGCATAAACTCCGGCGCAAGCCTGAGTGTTTTGTTGAATTGATGCCTCTGAAGGCAGGCCATTACTTTTTAGCTGTTTGTTTATTAACAGCTAAAGTTAGATACATTGCAAATGCTGCGGGACAGTTCTCTCTGTGCTCACAAAAATAAACATTGAGCCACAGAGCGTTTGTGCAGGCAGGACGAACGGCCACGCTGTTGTAACCGAATCCTGTTGGGGACCCCTTCTCCCAGCGCAGGCAGATGGTTTTCTGCATTCGGAGGGCTGGTGTCTCAAGTCTAGTTTTCACTTGTACCCAAATTTTTTAGCATGAGGAAAGGTCATCTTCTTATACCTCAAAACTCGGGAGCAAGTACATCTTCATCAGTCTGGTAAAACTTGTGCGTGACCCCCCGACGTGCTCCAGCCTTTATCTGCATTTACTCAGAGAGGCACATGCACATTTTAGTCCCATTTACATCCTCGCCATGTCCATCCCGTGTTACCAGGAGACCTGATCCCTGGGCAGGGCTTTAACAGTCACCAGTTATTTCTTTTTACAAGAAACAAGCCAATCTGTTCCTCCGTGTGGGAATTCTTAGTGCGCAGTGAGGCTGTCCTCCGGCTGTTCCAATCGTGGAAAGGTTGGAGGGGAAGCGGGGTGAGCCCTCTTCCCTGGGGTGAGCCCTCTTCTCTGGTGCCAGCACCGGCAGGTCTCTAGCTGCCTTCCCCCAGAGCCGCTCGGTGAAGAGCCTTTGCACAGTCCCTGTTCTCCCTGTACGGATGCAACGCCGGCACCGAATCCCCGAGGGCTGGTGAGAGCCCCCAGGGGCAGTGACTGGCTCTCCCAGTGCTGTTCGGGGATTTATTAGGACTTCAGGCTTTGTTCCAGGCAGGATTCAGTCACCCCTCTCCCTTTAAACCAGCATCACCCAGTATAAAACTCAGGACTTGTGCTTTGTTGCCGCAGATCCAGCAAATGGCAGACGACACTGCTGCGGAGATGGACAAGCTGCTGGCAGCCAAGACCAAGGAGCTGCTGGGATAAGCGCATCCCGACGGACACACTCCTCCCTCCAGCCAGGACGGACTGCCACGCGCCTCGGGGCCAGCCCTGCCTGGCTCACCGCGGGCCATGGGCAGCTCTGGCTGCTCCGATTCCCCGCCTGGGGCTGTACTGGAGGGAGGGGGAACTCTCCTCACTGCTCTTCATCCAGGCGGCAACAGAATCAAGTGAACAATTTAAAAATAAAACAGGAAAGAAGACTGGAGGCTGCTGGAAGGGCTCCCACGCAGAAGCTGGGGTGCAGCAGGAACGCCTGCCCTGCTCACATCGTGCATCAACCCATTTGATCCCAGCAGACACAAGGACCTTTCCAAAACCAGCAGCTGCCCTCCCCGACCAGTTACCGCACGCCCACGTGAGCCACTGGTGCCACATTTAGGGGTGGAGGAGCGTAAGCAGAACGGGGTCCTGAGCACATCTTGCCTCTCAGCTCCTCACCACCAGCAGGTTCCTCCCGACAGCAGCAAACGGGCTCCCCACAGGCTCCCCGCGGCCTCGGGCGACGGCAGGAGGAGGGAAGGTGGTGGCCGGCACCACAGCCCCGCTCCCAAAGCATCGGGGTTCAAAGAGCACCGAGTGCTCTGCAGTCCTTAAATAAACAACTCCCAAAAAGTTAGTTTGTGCGCGGCGGGGAGGGGGAGGAGGATGAAGGATTTGCTCTGCTAGGGCCCCACATGTCAACAATTTCTCTGCTTTGTGTATTTTGGCCCAAGTGTTCCCCATGATAAATGAATAAAGGAAAATGGGGAGCCCAGGGCGGTTACATGGCTCGGTAAATTGCTTTCAGCCGATTACTGGATTTCTTTTGACATTTATCAACTGGGCTTTTTTTGCTGTCGCAGCCTCAGCGCCCCAGCAGGGCTCGGAGGGTTCCCTGGTACCTGCCCGGGAGCGGCGGCTGCTGGCGGGTGTTTCTCTCGGCCAGGGCAGGTGGAGAAGCTGCTGCTGGGGTGGGCACAGCTGTGGGGCAGGGTGGGCACAGCCGGGGGGGCTTCTCCAGCCCCAGGTCGTTGGGGCAGTGGCGATGGGCGGGGGGGGGCAGGCAGCAGAGCTGCAGGGAGGCACTACGCAGAGGAATTTCCCAAGTGCTGCTATTCCTCATCCTGTAGCATCTCACTTGTCCTCACACGTATGAGGACCTCATGGTACGGAGCTGCTGTCCCCAAGCAGCCGTGCCCTGTGCCCGCAGCGGGAGCGGATCCAGGGCTGGCCGTGCTGGTGAGGCAAAACCAGGCGCAAAAAATAGTTTTGGAATGTGCAGAAAAGCAAAGACTTGTTCCCTGAACTGCAGCTGATGGCCCCATGGCAGGGCAGGGTTTAGGGGGTCCTTTTGGTCGGGTCCTCACCTTGACACCCCCTCATGCTCTGCATCAGCCAGGAGCAGCCACAGCCCCCGCGATGCTGCTCCCACCCCCGGTACCAGCAAACCCGTGCAGGGGGCACATGAGCCCACAGAGCCGTGTCACCACAGTCCATCCTGATCCCTGGGACATGGCACCACGGGACAAGTGGACAAAAGCACCGGCTGCAGCCCCAGCACCTGCACGGGACCACCACAGCACCCACCACACGTGGCCGGGTGCTCAGCAGCACGACGGCCCGGAGACCACCCCCACCTGCCACAGCCACAGCGCACAAACCACCCAGAAAAGAGGACAGGCACTCACTGTCACCACGGCCAGCTGGCACGCAGGGCGGCTCCGGATGGGTGCCACTTTTTCTGCACAAATCATCTGCTGTCCCGATGCTCCACAGCACAGCCCTGCCTCCTCCCCAGCACCAGCAGGATCCTCTCCCCTGGCTCCAGCCTGGATTGCTCTCGGGGCTGATAAGAAGCTGCAGCTGATGCTGTTGGCGGGTGGAAGGAGCTCCAGCTGCGCCCAATAACCCAGGAGGGAAGGGGCTGCGGGCCAGAAAACCGCTGTGCTGGGTGTAACGTGGATGTGATGTTGGTGATGCTGCTTTGGCCACCGAATGGTTTGGCCTTGGCACCAAATGCTGCTTGGTCACGCAGGGCAGGGGGGTGACAGGTGACACCCCTCCCGCTGTGCCCTGGGCTCTGCACCGTGGGACCCCTCTCCCCACAGCACACGTGGCTTCAGCCACAGTCCCACCTGTGAGCGCTGCTGTGGACCGGGGGTTGGTGGTCCTGGCACCCAGGGTACCCCTAAGTGCATCCCCACCCATTGCACCCCAGGTAGAGACCCCCACCTAGCCCAGGGCCACCCAGATGCCCCACTCGCCTCCACCAGGATGCTCTGGGTTGCATCGGGATGCTCTGGGTTGCACCAGGATGCTCCAGGTTGCCCTGGGATGCTCTGGGTTGCACCGGGATGCTCTGATTTGCTCCGAGCCACTGCACTGGGGGCAGCCACACTAAAAGGGTGCAGCAGGGATCGGGGTGGNACAGGGCAGGGGGGTGACAGGGGGCCATGGCCAGACCCCTCCAGCTGTGCCCTGGGCTCTGCACAGCACACGTGGCTTCAGCCACCGTCCCACCTGTAAGCATGGCTGTGGCCTGGGGGTCGGTGGTCCTGGCACCCAGGGTACCCCTAAGTGCATCCCCACCCATTGCACCCCAGGTAGAGACCCCCACCTAGCCCAGGGCCACCCAGATGCCCCGCTCGCCTCTGTCAGGATGCTCCGGGTTGCACCGGGAAGCTCCGGGTTGCATCAGGATGCTCTGGGTTGCATCGGGATGCTCTGGGTTGCACCAGGATGCTCCAGGTTGCCCTGGGATGCTCTGGGTTGCATCGGGATGCTCTGGGTTGCAATGGGATGCTCTGGGTTGCACCGGGATGCTCCAGGTTGCCCTGGGATGCTCTGGGTTGCACTGGGATGCTCTGGGTTGTATTGGGATGCTCTGGGTTGCTCCGAGCCGCTTCACTGGGGGCAGCCACACCAAGGGGGTGCAGCAGGGATCAGGGTGGGCACCAGCCCCCCACCACCTCCCGGGAAACATGAAGCAGAGGTGAAA
>VZTO01021357.1:1736-23879 GCA_013400615.1 Syrrhaptes paradoxus
TTTCTGAAATTTAAAACCCTTCTTGATTAAATTGCTATCACATCCCTCTCCTTGTTTTCTCTTTGTTCCTTGGGTTTCTGTTTGCTGTCTTTTACCTGGCAGATGTGTGTGTATGCACTCATAAGTGAGGAATAGGAGAAAGAGTTGAACGAGGTGGATTTACAGCTGCAATCAATTAAGCTGTTGCTAGGGAACCATCAGCTGCCCAATCAAAAAACACCAAAAAATCAGACAACTGGAGTCAGCAGGATATAAAATGGAATTGCAAATCTTTACAGTTCCCCCCCTTTTTATTATGATTTTTAAAATTTTTATTTTATTAATGCTTTTTTTTGAAGGGGGAGGAAAGTTTGATAGCGAAGGATTGAAATGTCAAATATGTTTCACTCTTAGTCTAGGTGTTTCATTAACAGAAAGGTTGGCAGCAGGAGCTTGGATTTGTGTTTGTCTATTTTGATGTTTATCAGTGTTAACCAAAATGAAGTATAGTGATGCAGTATGTGGAAATATAGTACAGAAGACTTCATTTGACCATACCACATTATCCCAATGTAGTCTGATCTGGGAATACTTTGAAAACCCTAGGCATTTTATGAGATGCCAGTTAGTTAAAGCTTAATGAACTTCAAAGAGTGAATTGTGGTTGGCAGGGATAAGAGATGACCCCAACTGATACATACAGGCATAGAAGATTTCATTTCACTCAGGTATGAGGGTTTGCAGACTTGAAACAGGTATCACTGTCTGAAGTTCAAATGTGATTTCTGACTCTGGCAAAGCATCTGTTACAGGTTGTTTCAGGCTTGTTTTGCTTGTTCTGGTGGAGAATGGCCTGTTTTAAAATGGCTTTCAGAGTCTGCATTTACTTTGAAATATTTAGAGAAAAGTTAGAGTAGGAGAACAGAGTTTTCATACTGATCATACTTTCCATCTTTATTCTTTATACATACTACTGCTGTCATCTTTGGTATTCAGAGTCTTTGACATTAATGTGAAAGACAAGTGAAGTACCATCAAAAAATATCCACCAACTGCCTTTTTTTTTATGCCCATCTGAGACAAAACAAACTGGTCCATACTGAACAGTGTTCTCACATGACTTACTTGCAGAGGATAAAATCTAGGATAAACTTTGGAACTTTCTTCTAATCCTATCATTTTGATTCTTGCTTCTGTTTCTAGATATGTTGATATATTGGAGAGGCAATAAGGAGCAAGAGAGGAGATGGAGGCTTGTTTTTCGTCATTCAATCATCCAGCCACACGTGTGGTGTCTTACATGCTGGCAGTAGTATCTGTAAGAAGTACAAGTGTTTAAAGGTATGCATCTGTGATGTTAATGATTAGTTTACATTTATAAATTAGAAATAATGAATTTTGTGGTATCTGTTTGATAGGAGTTAACCAACTTAAATGTGAACCACCAGCCTGAGACCAGTCTGTGTGTTATGCATATAACTTTTACACTACGTCTATGTATGCTTTGCTGTAAGTAAAGGTGACATAGAATACAACATGCCTGTATACAATTGTTTTCCAATGTATATGGGTAAGAAAACTTTCAGAATGAAAAGTAAGGTGAAAAGAAATATCTATGGTACATATCAGAACTGTCTATACTTCCTCATGTTATAAACAGAAAGAATTTTTTCTGTCATACAGATGAAGACTGCAAAATTTGTTTTCTTTATTTGTTCTTTGGGGTGGTAGAACTTCCATGTTGTGGAAGTAGTTGAAAAACATATTCTCTAAGTGTTCATGGGATTGAGACAAACATTGCAGCACCAATAACATGTGACCCTCACAACCACCCCCCCCCCCCCCCCCCCCCCCCCCCCCCCCCCCCCCTTTTCTCTCNGTATCTGTCTCTGTTTATATCATTCCACTCTCATCAAAATAGGACTACTGAATACAAGTTCCCAAATGCAGCAATGTAACACAGTATTGCTGTTGCCATAAAAGGAAGAAAGGAGAATTGCACTGATCTTGTAGCCTCAGCTTTCTTTCTTTGCTGGGGTGGCCTTTTGAGTGTGTATCCTGGTTGGAGGCAGGCACGTACTAGGGCAGAGAGTGCAGGAATGGTTCTGTGGCTGCTCACCCCCAGTACATCATCATGTCTGGATTCAGTGCCTTGAAGCACTGGGGGAAGAGGGGAACAAATTTGTCTCTATGCCAGTGCAGGCTGGACTCTGCATTTCTGAACTGCAACTGCATTTCTGAGACACTTTATTTTACTTAAGGCTTTGAATTTTAAATATTAATCAGTTTGTGCTTTAGCCAGCTGTCTATTTTGCTTCTGCCTGAAGTCACCTTGAAGTCTAGTTGTCAGCTGAGATGAAGTACAGTGATTTGGTACACCTACTACTGCAGAATATAGGAGAAGCAAGAATAAAGGTTTAATCAAGAAGCTAGGTTTTATGCAGTTTGGGGACTTTAAAAAGTTTCAGTATTGTAAATTTAATATATCAGCCCATGTCTACAGAACAGGTAACTTTTCAAAGTTTCAGGGTTGAATATTAAATGACCTTAGTAATATTCAAATTTATTAAGTCACAGAAATATGTTGTCTAGCTTTTAAAATTTATATTACAATACAAGTTTCTGGAACTATTATTTCTGCATGTTTTTTTCAGGCATCTAACTATTGTTTGTGTCTCTTGTAGCCAGCCTTTCATGAAATGTCATAGAAGTATGCAAATGACTAGTGATGATATTTTAATAATTTCTAATGATCAGGCAATTTTTATTACATGCTTCAACTCCATGTGATGAAAATTCACTGTAGGTGAAAAAACCTGCGTGCACATTAATTACAAGGTAATTTTAGTTTTATTTTTTACTTTATTTTATACTTTTTAAAGATAAATTTAGACGCTGGATCGCCATATTCACTGGGGTGGTTGGTTTGTAAGGTATGACTAAGAGGAAGCCCACAAATATGCACTATATTTATTCTTTGAGTGCACACAGCATTGGAGTCAGGCAGGAGATCAATTATGTTACATTATAGATTGTCTCAGAGTGACTGCAGTTACTAAATATCAGACTGCTTTCATGTGAATCTGCTTTCTGCAGTGGACTTAACATGTTCCTTACAGGTTTAGTAAAATAGACCTGCACTTGATGAGCTATTTGAGCAACAATGTCCTTATTCTGCAAAGCAATATCAGGAAGTTTATCTTCTTCAATATGTATAAACTGAGTTTTCTTTTAACTGAAATATAATCTTACCAAATGCCATAGGTTACTAAACTGAAGGATGGTGATGAAATTTTTAATTAAAAACATATATTACAAATTAGTGACCATATCTTCTCCTGTAGTGTCACTCCTGGAGGCTATGTACTGTCAATTTAAAAATGAGATAAAGAGCTTTTATTGTCTTTCTGGTTTTGTTTCCTTAATATTAACATAGTGTACGTGCACACACCCAAGACACCTTAGGAGCAATGCCACTTAAATGATGGGCTGGTTCTGAGATGGATAGAATAGTGGATAAAAAGCCTATTAACATTTGATAAGTGATGATAGTTGAACATGGAGCTTCTGTAAGCTGAAACAAGGGGGTTAGGAATGGGGTGTGAAGTCTCATGGTAGCCTTTGCTGCAGTGACCATGAGACAGTGGAGTTCAGGATCCTGAGAGGATGGAGCAAGGAAAATAGCAGGATCACAACTCTGGACTTTAGGAGAACAGACTTTGGCTTGTAAAGACACTTGCTTGCGAGCCACAGGATATAGTCCTGGAGTGAAGATGATCCAGGAGACCTGGTGGTTTTCAAGGATTACTTTCTCTGAGTTCAAGAATAATCCTTGCTTATGTGTAGCAAGTCAAGCAAAGGTGTCAGGATGCCCACATGGTTGAGCAAGGAGCTCCTGACAAAACTTAGACATAAAAATGAAACATGCAAGTGGGGAAAGTAGAGTTAGGTGACCTGGGACAAACATGACTGAATGTGTGGGAATCAGGTTAGAAAAGCCAAAGCCCAACTGGAGTTCAAACTGGGAAGGCGTACGAAAGGCAGCTAGGAGCTAAAGGAAGGCTAGAAAAATGTGAATACACTGCCAAAGTGGGCAAGGGTTCTTGGAGAAAAATGTAAAGGTACTTGATACTTTTTCTGGTTATCAGGGGAACTACACACTGGGCAGCTTCACCTGGATCCTCGGGAAAGTGATGGAGCAAGTAATCCTGGGAACCATTTCCAAACAGAAAGACAAGTAGGTGATTTGAAGTAGTTGGTTTAGATTTACAAAGGGGATATCAGTCTTGACCAATCTGATAGCCTACTACAAAGAAGTCACTGTCTTGGGGGAGCAACAGATATTCAGCAAGGCTTTCAGCACTGCCTCCCATAACACCCTCATTAACGAACTGATGAAGTATGTCTTAAACAAGTGGACAATGAGGCAGACTGAAAACTGGCTGAGCTTACGGGTTCTAAGCATTGAGATCAGTGGCACATTTTGGACTCCAGTCGTGTACCCCAGGGGAGTACATTCCTCCCCAATGGAGAAGGGGCCAATACACCAGTTGATTGTGCTGCCATTCAGAGGGAATTTGATAAACTGGAGAAATGGTCTGACAGGAACCTCATAAAGTTCAACAAAGGGAAGGCTCAAAGTTCTTCACCTGGGAGAAAGAATCCCATGCAACAATACAGGGTGGTGGCTAACTGGAAAACAGCTTTGCAGAAAAGGACCTAGGTGTCTTCTTGAATGATGAGCTGTCCATGAGTCAACAATGCTCTCTTGCAACAAAGGTCTGCATTAGGAAGATCTTTACCAGCAGGTCAAGACAACAACTTGTGAAGAAATGGGACATTCAGAGGTGCTCAGAAAGCAGGTGCATCTTATTCTTAGAAGGGGTAGAACTTAAATATTTTCCCTAGCTACTGTAAAATAACTTCTAAACAAAATAAATAACAATATTATTGAAAACCTGAGACTTGTTGAACTTTGAGGTCTACAGGGATTTTATGGTACCTGAATATGAATGCTGAATCACTTATATATTCATCTCAAAATCACTGATTTGGAAATATATAAAACATGATGGCAAGTAATTATCAACCACCTTCTGCATTCAGTATAATGTATTGCATTTGATACCTTATGCTGTTATAGAGCAGTTGACACTTTTAGCTGTATCAGCAAGCTCTCAGTTGGCAGTAGCATAAAATACCAAGGTGTCATGACTTTTTATTTTTTGATATTATATTAAATCTACAGATCTGACAGAGGAAGTTAAATATTAGTTGTATGTCAAAAAAGTATAGGAGTAACCACTGAAGAAGTTTGTTCCAAGCACAGTACAACTGATGATGGCCTCTTTTTATAGATCTGAATACTTTCCATCCTCACTGCAGTGATGCTAAGATTTGTCATCAAGAGCTAGCACATATGGTAGCTAATCTTGAGCTATGTACATGTTAAATGACTGGCAACTGGGCTCACACTATTTGGCCAAACAGTGTATGTAATATCAAACAGATCTGTCTGTCTTTTTCCCTGTGAATGCATTAATATGACCTCTTCCTTCCTATTCATAGAATTTTTAACAAAAACTTTTGGGAACATATTTTTTTTGAGAACATATTCTGCATTTGAACTGGTGAGATGGGATGCAAAATTGAGTAGGATGAAGTTTTGAGCTGAAGATGGAAAGACAGACATTACGATCTCAAAAGACTATTATTTTCTAACATTTACTCATAGTTGTCTTGTGTGTAGTAAAGAACATTATGAGTCAGATAATACTGTTGACATTTTTAATGGCAGTTACTTTTAGTGGAGAGGTGTGTACAGTTTTAAAACTATGAAATAGCCTTGTTGGACTCAAATTCTTGAACTGTACAACATTAAATCGCATTTTGTCTAAAGGATTATGGCATATTTGCCATAAAAAGGGATAGCCTCAAATGCATGAAGGAAAAAAAAACAAACTAAAAAGAAGAGTGATTTTTTTTTACCTTAGTATTTGAGCAAGTATTGAAATCATACTTCTGAATGAAAGGGAAGATAAATGACAATATTTTTGACTCTTTAAGATTCCATGTAAGAAAGGTCTAGTTCTGAAAATGGGCTGCTGATAACTAAATTCATTTGCATATTTGGTATTTGAGTCACTTATCTGGATTGCTGTGTAAATATGTGGATTGACTTTGAAATGGCAAAGAAAATTCCAGCACCCAAAACTTCAGAACAGTCATCTAGAAACAGTAAAAAGGAAACCATCAGCTTAAAGGGAGGCATTGTCTACTGGTACCTGTCAACTTAAGAACTAAACTATAGAACAAGAAAAGTGAGGGAGGACAAGCACAAAAGGTAGATTCATTTTATTTTCTCCTCTTTTCCTGTCATGAAAAATATGTTGCTGAATTGACGTGTGATAATTGTAAACAATTCCAGTATTCATTGTTAGAAAAAAGTGGCAAAAACTTAGAACAAGGTAAGGTACCTTATTTGTGTTATAGCAGTGCCTCAAGGCTCTCCCAGAAAATGTTTTTGATCTTTAATATCTGTGCAGTGTATAATGAGAATGTGGTCCATGAAGAATCCATGTAGGCATCTAGGAAACGAAAATAAACTGGATATTTTTGAATATGAATAAATAAAAAACTCCTCTGAAAATTGTTTCTAATTCTTAAATGAACACTGAGATGAAAAACTGAGGCAGATAACTCAGTAGTGGCAGGGGTGGTGTCGTGGGTTAAGGAGAAGAGAGTTAATTTTTTTTCCTTCTCTTCATAAATAGTTAGCAAGAAGCTATGTTTTGGATTCCTGCTCAGGAGAAAGCTGATAAGAAGGAACATTTATAGTTATTGCCAGGATACTTTCAAGGACAAATACATTCAGCCTCTCTCCTCTCCACAGACAGAGCGGGGGGGAGAGAGACAGTCCGGCTTCTAGCCTGGGATTTGCTTTTAGGTTAAGATTGAGAAGCAGACTGACCAATTATTCCATCCCATGCACGTCATACCCAGTATATAGGTGAGGACCCTTCTGGGAGATCTCTCTCTTTTACTTCTCTTGGGCTCCAGATCATCTTGCTTTGCGTACCTGCATTCGCTCTCTCAAGGCCTTTCCCCCCCCACAGACGCCAGTAGCTCTCGGAGCCTGGGACACTCGTTATCTCTGTACCGTGAGTTTTGGGATCCTCCTTCTCCGGGGGGATCATTAGCTGTTTTTCCCCTGCTTCGGTCAGCTCTCCGCCTGGGACGCTTGGGCTGTTATCTCCGTTCCGTGAGTGCCTGAGATCGTTAGCTGGCAACAGGCTGAGCCTTTGGGCTTTGGGGGGGTGGCAGTATCATTGTGTATCACCCATTCCCTCCCTCCTCCGGGGTCGTTGGCCGGGAGTGGGCTGGGCCTTTTGTCATCAGGTGGGGAGGGGCAGTATCACTGTGTATCACATTGTATATATGTATATAGTATTATTTCCAATATTATTGTAGTTTAGTTATTACATTGTCCTTATCTCAACCCACGAGTCCTCTTTGCCTTTTACCTCTTTAATTCTCTCCCCTATCATTGGGTGGGGGCAGGGACTGTGTGAGCGGGTGTGTGTGGTTTGGCCCCCAGCCAAGGGGGGAAATGGGACTGAAATGGGACTCCTAATGCAGTTTGTTGCCTTCGCTGTAACGCAATTGCTCTTCTTGAGTGTGATTCAAACCATGTTTTTTTCCTCTGGCTTTAGTCAGTCTTTCTTCACAGTCTAAAATTTTTGCCTAGAACTCACCTCAATCTTCATTTGAATTTGTTTGCTACTGTTCTCAAAAATTACTATTTACAAAAAGGATGTGTTTTTAGTAGCAGCTTCCCAAATTAGTTTTGATAATACATATACACTAAAATACCTGCTGCTTAATAGCTCCTCAGTTGTGAATTGTATTGACTTGTCTTTGAATAAATATACTGCAGAATTTGGGCATTTCTATAAATGTAGAAAAATAAATGAAGAGTTAATTACATCTATGTTACTTATGGAAGAGTGGCAAGATTTAAGGGCTATTATAGTGTATTCAATAGATTAGATAAGCATTTAACAATTCTGAAATCAAGCAAAAGGAGTCAAATGGCAGATATTGCTAATTTTTTGACATTAAATATATCAGTGACTATAAATTCCACTGTGAAACTGCAGTAAATGTGAATGAGGGGTAGAATGCATGATTATCAAAACTAAAAATGGGTTTAAATATAGAAAAACAATAAAGCTTACTGAATATGTCAGTCATAATATTATTCCGTGATACTTTTTTTTTCTCTATACAGCATGACTATACATTGAAGAAAAAAAATGTTAAAGTTGCTACCTACTTTTTAATGAAAAATGTATACCTTTGTGCATTTTCTTTCCCTTCAATGTTTCCCGTGGACAGTAACAAAAATGTAAGGTAGGATATTTTAGTATAATTGCAATGTATTTGGATATTGCATCATAGTTATATTGCCCTGGCAGTACTTAGCATTTTACTCTGCTGGCCCATCTGTGATTGCTGATGCATAGAGCTGGTACCTTTATGAGTTCATCAGTATGAATAAACACATCTGTGTATCCCAGGACAAATACACTTGTATGTTTCACACTTTATAACAGAAGTGTCAGATCTGACAAACTTTGCCACGGCTGATTACTACCTTGAGCTTTCAGATCATCTAGACTACTGCTTGATATTGTCTTTGCTGCTGAGGGCACCAAACATAACCACACCCTCCAGGATTTGATCCTCTTTCACTAAAAGACAAAGCTATAGTTTCCCTTATGAAGTTCCATATAGTTTCTTATAAAGTGCATTCATGTGCTGTTATCTTCCATTTCACTTCATCCTTGCTTCAGGAAGATTATAGCACTGCCTGTGCCTTTGAGGAAAAAAAGAATGACAACTGTCAGTCCTGATTGAGATGAAAATTTACTCTTGCCAAGGAATAAAACTTTGAAAATGCTTCAAATCTTTCCTAGAATCTGAATGGCTCTTTAGGGCAGTTGAAATGGTTCAGTATAAGCAGCAGGTACTGCAACGTGAATTATTCAAACTTGCTGTTGGATTAATTCATCCTCATACACAATTTAAATACATTTTCAGTGTTAGTAGCTGTAGTAATGATGGCATTTAGCAGTTACAGAGCTTCTGCTTTGAAAATGATGGCAAAGATGCCTGCATTTTTTTCCAAATGTACAATCATACTGTTATGCTGCTTTTAACGTCAGCAGGTTTACCAGCATACTTTAACAAACTGCAGTCCCTCTGGCTGATGGGCACTAACAGGCAGCAAAAAGCCCATTATACATAATGTAGTCTATTTTTACAAGAAATATTTTTCTAGACTGGTTAGAAGAAAATAACTTCAACCAGATTTTTTTTTTTTTTTTTTTTTTTAGTAGAGGATTATTTGTAAACTCTGTTGCGTTTTTTTGTTGTTTGTTGTTGGGTTTTTTTAATTATCTATTGAACTGGAATTAAGTATTTGTAGCAGAGATATAAGCTGGTAAAGGCAGCTGAATTCTAGAAAATTTGTGGACAGCTGACATGGCAACTCTTGGATGATAGTGTGTGTTTTATTAAGATTTGTTTGTGGGGGGAATTATAATGGATGTTGTGCACAAATAACGTGTTGGTGTGATACACTGATGCTCCTCATTTCCTGAATGCAAACAGGTGGAATATGATATTTGGGCTTCATGTTTCTTAGTGGGATACTGAAGGTATATTCATTTCCTGTATCTGTGGGGGTATTTTCTAGAAAATTGGTGCTTGAGTGTATGTTAGCTCTGGTGAAGTTATAAGAATTTCTCATAACGGAGGCTGATGGCTTATTCTAAAGCACTGATCACTGATTGCCAAGGCTACTGTTTTAGGCTATGAACCAAGAGAAGAGGAGGAATAAAGGTAATTAAATAATGACTGGAGGCATTTAAGAACTGCTGGAGAAATACGGTCATCTCTATAATCTGCCTGTCAAAAGTGAAGGAATGCAGTTTCCAGTCTAAAACCTGGGGATTGAGTAATAGTAATGCAAATGACACTGAATTTGTGTTGTAGCAAGCAAGGTTAAAGGATGTTTGCTACATGTGCTCGATATTTACATTTGTTTATTTTAGATTAAGACAACAGAAGGAAACACTGACCAGTGAAATTCATTCTTGGGATTATGGCACAGATGCATTTCCCATTACAAATTAGAAATATTTCTAGTTCATTTAAATTACAAAGCACATTAAAAAGTACACTACCCTGTTAGTATGAAGTTTATATGCATGCTTACAAAAAAGCATAATTAGACCATCATTAACTTGTAGTTATGTTTGTGTTTATCAAACAAAAATGGAATACAAACCTCCGATGAAACTTGATGTATAAGTGACTTGAAGCCCTGAGACAGTACAGTTCTTGTAACATAAAAATGGTTCCCACTGGGTACATGTGACTGCATAAAATACACCTCAGACAGTGGCGATTTGTGTAGGCAACTTAAATGAGCAAGAACACACATAGGTTTTTCTTCTTCAGTTAAAGGAGTGGCTTTTTACATGTGATCTACCATGGTTCTCGTAGCTGTCCACTGGAAGGGGACATTATACACACATATATCACTTTTAAGATAAACAATTAAACCCCCATAAGAGTACAGCTGAATCACAGTCTAGACAGAACTTTCCAAATGTTCACCTGCTGTTCTGGGTAGGCAAAGGTCAGCATAGACTGGGGCTACTGCTGGAGGGTCACGAAGGAAGGGATTATTTTGCGTTGATCAGAGCTCTATTATGAAAATCTTTAACTGATATAAATAGAAATAGGAAAAGCATAAAGCAAGTAGTTCTGATGCTGCAACTGACTACTGAGTGATAAAGTGTAGAATCCATTCTTCTAATGAGACTGAAAAATGTAAACTTGGAATGACACACAAAGAAATACACACATCTATATAAACAGGGAATTTAGGAAACATCATCAGGAAAAGTTATGGCTCATTTTAATTTAGTTGCTACTGTTAGTGAGGCAAGATACAAAATTACATCTTTTTTTGACTCACTAATGCAAACTGCACACATGAGACCAAAATGAAATTTCATTACTAGTGACAAATATTTTTCTTTGTTTTTGAAGTGCTTGAACTATTTTTACATCAGGAATGCTACTTTTTTTCTTTGAGGGAAGCAACTAGGTCATTGTTGCAACTTTTACCTAGTTATATGCTAAGGTTTGTGCACTAATCAGGCACTATCAGATTGTCTGATAAAGGCAATGAACGTTGAGTGTGCCTGGAACACACTGTGTATCTATAAAGATCACAGATTTGTAAACTGTGATCCTAATTACAATTTCAAAAGGAAAGGAAGATGATGAATTAGACTGCTGTGACTTACACTTTTTCGAGCACCATTAGAGAGTCTGTCTCAAAAAAAAAAAAAGGTAGCTGAAGTTCCTTATCCTTAAATTCTTCCAATAGCAGAGGAATTTGGCCATACAATTCCATTATTCTGGGGGCTGAGTGATTAAATCCAGTGCAACTCTGAGAAATTAACTCTGCTACACTGATTTATCATCATCACTGTCTGTTAGTCAATTCTAAACCCCTAGGCCTTGTGACAAATAAAGTGTTCCAGTAAGTGCAGCGTTTTAAATTCCAGTTAAATTACATTCTACTTTTTAAACTCAATTATCATGAAATTAATTGTAAAATTTGTTCCTAGTATGAAGCGTGAAGAAAATAATACTTCTAATTTATAGCAAATGCTAGATTTTTGTGCTGTTATATGATTTATGGTATCCTGCTGTATGTACTTAAAGCAGGGTAGGAAATTCTTAAGGTCAACTAAAGTACTCTAAAAATAACATCTATTGAAATGAACAGATTTAGAAATAGTTTCCATTTTAATTTGTACAATTAGTCTTGTAAAGCGTATGCAGCTTTCCAAGGCTTAAGAACTGCAAACTAAGGGAGTAAAAGCATGGTACAAGAAAAGCCTGTAAAATCTGATTTAGCTGTCTGTGGTTGAAGATGTCTGAATTACAAAGAGGAATTCTGGAGTTTGAGGATCTAGGATCTGATTACTACCTAATTTTTTGGAGTGTATTTTCTCATGCAAGACTCTGCAAAGCATACTGTATGCAGTTCATCCACAACTCTTATTGAAGTCCCTCACAGAAAAGTCATACTCCATGGGATCCTCAGCCTGTTTATTTATGGTGAAGTGACTAGGACACCTCATATTATAACCCATGCTTGAGTGAAACCTTTACGGTTTTGTGAATTTCTAGAGCATATTAATAACATAAAGTATTGCATTAGAATATGTTATAGTGGAAAGGAAATCCCACTGTAACCATTTGAAAGTAATGTATTTAAATATTTGGTTAGATGTTTGATATATTAGCAGAACAAAAAAGATTGCATTGTGCCTATCAAAAGATTGTACATACTCAGGAATGTTATGGAAGCTGCAAACTAGCAACTAAAATGGATCTTATTCTGAGAGGAAAGGAAATCTATCTTTTATGGATTTGTGACTACAATTGGTAAATAAAGTATATGTGTGTGTGTGTGTCAGGGAGTGACTAGATCATTACTAACAAAGGCCTCACGTACCTTCCTGTAGGAGAAATTAACTTAATTGAAACTTCAACCAATTTAAGTCAGCAACCAGTTGAAATAACAGAGCTTGACAGTGACTGAGGTGTTATTTTTCTAGGGGACTGACAGCTGAGGTATATCTAAATTGCTAGAGAAAAGAAGTATTTATAACTGTCAGCTTAAAAACTGTGTGTTAGATTTATTTTGTTTCTGATAACTCTTGTCCAAGGCACTTTAAGGTCAATATCCTTTCTGCACTGTGCCCCTGACAGAATTGAGTTCTTTCACTGAATTTCTTGTTTGGGGGAATTGTGGAGTAGAGAAAGTGAGCGAGTGTGGGTGTGGAGAACTTTCGTACCTCTATCAAACGCTTTTTTTGCATCTTTGCAACTGTTATTTGCATCTGTGTGACTGAGAGTACATAAAGCTAATTTCTATATAGCTGTTCATTTTAAGCTGTTACTTTGAGGTCTCCTTATCATGAGTTACATGCTGAATAGTGCTTATCAAATGAATATCTGAAAATGGTCAGCCATGAAACAAAATGGATTCTTCACTGTAAAGGGGCACATTTCTCTTTATAGGGTGGTTAGTTTTTTTATTTTTTTTAATTATTTTTTAAAAATTATTTATTTATTTATTTATTTTGCATAAATTAAGGAGCAGAAAGAAGTTTTGAGACCACAGCTGAGCAAGATGTGGCCTTGCTGATCTTGGAAGTTTCTTTCTTTGCCCTATGCTTCCAAGTCTGCCATATGCATCAAGTGCCCTCCTTATCATCCTGACGTTGCCCTTGCTTTGTACTTCCAACATGATGGTTTTACAAAAAAGAGTGCTAGTAACACCCTTCTTACATTACTCTTTCCTAAAGAAAGCTCTTCCACATACTTACAGGCCTTCTTATAGTGTGTTTGCTTTGCTTGCTGGTTGAATGGATTTCTGAGCAGAGATAAGAGTGAAATAGACACTTCATGCTTGTTGAATGGAGTAAAAAAAAGTTCTCTGCAATCTCCCCAGCTTTCATGAAAGCTGGGTCAGCTAAATTTTTATCTTTTTGTTTTTCAGGGTTTTTTTTTTCTTTGAGAGGGGTTCATTTTGTGTCTCTGTTGCTGATAAGTTCTTTAGTTTAAAGCAATGAACCTTTGAACTCTCCAGAAGTGCTACCACAGTTTTTTGAAATAGAAGATTTTTGTAGGACATTATTTAACAAGGAATTTTATTTATGGACCAGCAATTCCCTAAATGGAACTATATATTAATGTCATAATAGAAGTATTCTTTAGGTATATATACCCATATCAATTTAAGCACCTCCGTAAGCTTCTATTTTCTTTTGAAGCAGTTATTTAGAGAGCACTTGATTCCATAAGACGGAAACTCATAACTGTATAGTGTTTTGAATATGAACCTTTAGATTTATTGAAACATTTGTTTATAAAGTCAAGGAACATGTCATCCAGAAAAGACCAATGAAATATAGTTAATGGAACCTCCATAACATAAATTTCATTTTATTTATTTATTAATCCTGAAATAATCCCTATTTATCATAGTATTGCATATACAATTTTCTTTACTAGTCTCTAGGAACCTGTCAAATTCACTGTGGGCTTTTTTTTATTATTATAATGCCTTGATTTATTATGTTCTTTTTATATCTGAGTACGTGTTTAAGGATTTATCTCAAAGTCACCAATAAGCAACTATTTATTTTTGTCTTGGTGATAATAATTGATTTCAATAGAATTTAGGTGTCAAAAGTTTTTGGAGATCTGGAAGTAAATGACTCTCTGATAATTCTGCAAAGACTAGAATGAAGTAATCTGTCTGCATACATGATTTAGGTAATTAAATGTTTCTGGGGACTGGTCCATAGAAATTAAAGATTTTACTATAAATGTCTGGAGTGTTTGATCAAGAATTTGTACAGGAAGTTGGTGGTAAAACTACGAAAATAATTCTAGATGCAGTTCATCCTTTCATCTTCCAGTGTCATCAAAAAATCCCCCACTTCCATCACAGGTTGTTTACTCTTTGTACTTAAGTTACTTACAGTCCAGGTATTGACTGTTTGAACTGTGATCAGTGAAACATTCGAAGAAGAAATTTTCTATATGTTCATCAGAACACTCCCATTTTTCATGAAAATTTACAGAAGACTTAAAGACTAAGAATTACAAGTTTAGTCAAAAAATTAATGTGCATAAGCTACCATATACAGAAAAATCATAACCAGTAGTGTTTTGGCCAGCGTATATTTTTCAGGCTGGTAAACTTAATACTTAAAAGTTTATCTTCTTATTTCACCCCTTTATCATTCTGAATTGGGAGTGAGCTAGGCCTGTTAGCTCATGTCATGGACTGGACCCCTACCCATCCCTTCCCGGATGATGTTGTTTATCCATGTTTATGTCGCAAACAATGGGCAGAGCATTTCCTAAAGAAGAAGCTCCACCAGCAGTGCTTGGGCAGAGTACTCGGACAGAACATTTCTAACAAAGAGGCACCACCATGTCTACGAACAGCTCGGGCAGAGCATGGTGGAAGAAAAGTTCTTTTGTGAACGGACATTAGTGAGTTGTTAATGTTCTGGGTGATGGCACAGCTGCTGAGGTGGGACATGGGTGCTGGGGGCTGGAGTCGTCTCCCCGGTGGAGAACCAGCTGCCCCCTCTACCCCCCCAAGCTAGCCTGGATGCAGGGCTGTTGCACCCCCCAAAAGTCAACCCTGAAGGTGACCTGGATGCTGGGCAACCCCCTGAGGAGCGGTCCGGGACTGGATGGGGCCGAACCGTATAAAAGGTGAAGCCTGAACTTTACTCCCCGCCGACCCATCACCACCCCACGCAAGGAGGTTCTGCCTGAAACGAAGATTTCTGCCTGAAGAGAAGACAGGTGCTGGAACGAGGGATTGGTGATGTTCGCTATGTGTCTGTGTTTGTGTTTGTCTCCTTGTGTGTGTCTCTCTTATCTATCTCTTTCTGCCCCTCTTTCTTACCTTTCAACTCTTTCATACTCTGTCTTCTCTCTGATTTTTGCCTCAAATAATGATTGAGCGTTATTTGGTGCTTGCTTAATGGATATAGTGGTGTTTGGTGATAATTGATAAGTGTGATTTGGTGCTTAACTCTGAGAAGTTGATTCATGATGTTTTTGCAGTTGCTGAGGTAAATAAAATTGTGTTGTGTTGTTCCTCAAGTCATTGTCTGACTCCACCTAGCCGGTGCTCCTTTTCGGGGGAATCACAAAAAACCTCTCTCGACCGTCCACTGTAGTGGGGTGAGACAGCTCATCAATGGTCTTAATCTTCCTCTTGCTTCATTAGATGTGTTGCCTTACTGAAATTACTTTAAAGTGGTTATAATTAATTCCTTGTATAGAACACGATGTTTAATTTGTGAAATTTGTCCTAGGTTTGTTCAAATCTAAATTCATGTTTTCTGTAGTAAGCTTCTTCTCTCTTAGAGAAATAGAAGATTGAAAAGTACTTCTTAAGTCACTGAATTCAGTCATCTGTTAACAAAGAATCTTTTCATAAACTTGTTGAGCTCCCCTGTGTAGTGGGTTAAGCAGAGGGGAGCTAATTTTTTTTTCCTTTTCTCCCTTCTCTTCATAAATAGCTAGCAAGAAGCTATGTTTTGAATTCCTGCTCAGGAGAAAAGCTGATACGACGAGAACGTTTATAGTTATTGCTAGGATACCTTCAAGGACAAATACATTCGGTCTCTCTTCTCCCCATAGACAGAGGGAGGGGGAAGAGACAGTCCGGCTTCTAGCTTGGGACTTGCTTTTAGGTCAAGATTGAAAAGCAGACTGACCAATTATTCCATCCCATGCACGTCATACCCAGTATATAGGTGAGAACCCTTCCGGGAGAGCTGGCTTTTTCACTTCCCTTGGGCTCCCTGCATTCGCTCTCCCAAGGCCTTGTTTTTCTTTCCCCCCCCCCGGACGCCATTAGCTCTCGGCCCGGGACGCTTGTTATCTCCGATCTCCGTTCCGTGAGTGCCTCCGGGATCCTCCCTCTCCAGGGAGATCATTAGCTGGTTTTTTTTTCCCTGATTCGGTCAGCTCTCGGCCTGGGACGCTTGGGCTGTTATCTCCGTTCCGTGAGTGCCTCCGGGAGCGGCGCACCCCCCCCCCCCCTTACTCTTCCCCCCCCCTTTTGGGGAAATTGTGAGTGCGGTTTCTGGGGTTCTAATGAACAGCTGGGGGGGGCAGTATCGTTGGGTTTCTGCTGGCAACAGCTAATGAACAGCTGGGGGGGGGCAGTATCATTGTGTATCACCCATTCCCTCCATCCTCCAGGGTTATTGGCCGGGAGTGGGCTGGGCCTTTGATCATCGGGTGGGGAGGGGCAGAATTACTGTGTATCACATTGCATATTTGTATATAGTATTATTTCCAATATTATTGTAGTTTAGTCATTAAATTGTCTTTATCTCAACCCACGAGTCCTCTTTGCCATTTACCTCTTTAATTCTCTCCCCTATCATTGGGTGGGGGCAGGGACTGTGTGAGCGGGTGTGTGTGGTTTGGCCCCCAGCCAAGGGCCAACCCGCCACACCCTGACATTGAGCTCACTCTTGGGAAAAACACACATTTGCTTCCACAGATTGTTACAGAACCCCACTGGTCTCATGCATAGCTACCAGCTTCCGATTTTCTCAAGGTTGCTTTATATGTATTCTCATGGACAGCTTATACAGAGTTTGCCCAAAATGTAGCTTGGTTTAAATAACATGTTGCCAACCAATTACTCTTTGCAATAAGAATGAAACAATTTGTTCAACTTCACCAGTACACATTGGTTTGGAAAAGAAAAAAAAAAAAAGTGGTGACTACCTTTAAGTTAAGCATTCTGGAGTCATGCTTTTCTGAAATTTGTGTTACAGTGATAAATACTTCTTGATACTAAGTCCAGAATTTTAAATCTTTGAACATGCACATTGAGAAGATCAGAGACTACCTTTATAGTTTGGTGTTGGTTCTGTGCTACCCTGGTTGAAGGGACCCTTGAAAGGCACAGCAAGGCACATATCCAGGGGAGCATGCTGGACTGAGCAGCACTTGCTGACACTCTTGACAGCCATCTGTGCTGAGCAGAGCCCCCTTGCAGAGAGCACAGAAGACAAGAGAAAAAATCTGGTGGGTTGCAAGGGAAATGGGAGAAATAAATGGCACCTATAAGTGAAATGTTGAACCCACTTGGAAGCTTTAAATTAGACTCTTAAACCAATTAAATACTTAAATATTCTGGAGTTATTTTGACATTCAAAACCTTTTGATTTTGATGGTATTTCTGTTTTTCTCAAATCTCCCCAGTGGAATGTAATCCCGTAATAACATATTCTAAAGTAAAATGCACTATCATCTTAAATTATGAGATCATAAAAAACAGTGCCCTTCTGAACCTTGCCTGCTCAGCAGCCTTTTGCCTTCTGAAATTAATAGTGGTTTGTGGATAACTTGGGGTATTGGCAAAGATTGTTAAAAGAACTTCTCACTCCTAGTGGTAAAAAAAAGCAAGTACTTGTGTTGAAGATGTGCATGGAGACCAAAACATAAAAAATGCCATCTGTGACCTAAACTGCATCTGTTGGTTGGCCACTAAAAGAGGAGGAAGGTTTTGATTTACTAGCCAGACAGCTTTCTCAATTTTCTTGTCAGGAAATATCTTTAAACTGCAATACAGTTATGACAGCTTGGATAACAGCGTTTAGCTATACTCCAGCAGCTTTTAGATTTTACATGCTATATGCCTAGGCCTGTCAGAGAGACCTGTGCCAGACACAACACTTCCAAAATATTTTTTTTTTCTCTTTCTCTTGCACTTGCTGAATGTGAAGTCTTCTAGTCACTTGGTATGAATTTTAGGAGTTTTTCCCCTCTTAGATGTGGACTTTGATGTCACTTTAATATTAACAAAGACTGAACTAATAGTCCATCACTATTTTAAAAAAGTTGAAGAGGCATATTCATGGAGTAAACACATCACCAGCTTGTATGTATTGTCAGATTTTGAAAGATACCTAGGCAAATTGTTTTTTGTTGTTATGTTTTTTAAAAATCTTAGTGTTTTTTAATGACAGCATCTATTAGCTAATAGATCTTAAAATAGTGAGTTAATGAGTAAACAATAGTACCTGCTTACCTTAATGAAGAGTAGATCTTCACATGGCTCTGCTTGTAACACCCAAATTGCAGATGGTTAATTATGTCTTTTTAATGCAATGGGACAAATCTTAGTAGAATAACCAAAGTCCTTCAAATGCTATGAGCTTTCTCATAAGCATTTCTTTATATTTGCTCATATGCTTGTACAGAGAATGATACAATTAGCCCACGGTCTGTTTCTGTTTCTTACTTAGTGTTCCTCTTCGTGTCTTTTGAGAAGTTAGGCTTATCGACACAAGGGTATGACTCTTGAGAGCAATAACTTATCACTGTCTTTCTGGTTCTTTTTTATAGAGCTGTGTATGAGTGTCATGATGAATTACATGTGGAATGAATTTGCAACACTGCTGTTGAGTGCATTTTCCATCCATGGCCCGAATGTCAGGTGAATTGCTGTACAAAAAACTCAGTTTTTAAAGAACTAGTGGGGTTGCTGTATCAAGTAATGACTGCCATGTGTGAAGACATAGTAATTTATTTATCACACAGAAAATATATGCACAGGAAATAAATATTTTTCAAGATACTAAAACATGAACCACTCATGTACAGCTCTGTCTTATTCTTTATTTTTTTTTAACTTTTGACTTAGGCCGACATTCATGATACCTGCCATAAGCAGTCCAGAAATCAGGCATTTAATCTGGTCTTTTCTAAGCTCTCTTCCATTGTCAGCTCCATTGAAGAACAGGTTGTTCTTCCCATCTTAAGGTAAATGGTCAAGCTGAGCGAATTACCTTCCAAAGGCATTTTAATGGATGTTCAATAGGTAAGATCTTGGGTGACCTTGCATTTCTTAATTTACAATCTTTTTCTTACTGAATATAAATATAAGTGGATTTCCTGATACACTGCCAGGTAAGCATGTAGAGATTTATGGTTGTAATTATTTTCATGGATCTTACAAATTATTCTGTAAATGGAGTTTATTGTTGAAAAAAACTTCTATGTGTTATCTGGACAATAAACTTGCATGCCACCCTTAACTGCCTTCTATCTCAGATGTTTTTGCTAGAAATGGTAATAAGAAAGTCATCAGCTGTGCTTATGATGCCTACTCAAGTCTATTTTGGAGTAAGTGTAGTAAGATTTGAGCTATATTACTGGATAACTTCCACTTGGAAATCTTTCAGTGGGGAATCAATATCTGAGTTTACTTTTCAAAGAAAATGACAGATATAGTCTATAATTCTCTCTCTTGTACTTACAGTCAGCTGCTTTCATGTGTCTTCTTTTCCTTTCTGTTCTTATTACTAAGGCATGTTAGTTTATTACTTCAATTAAAAAAAAAGAAAACAAGCAAAACCAACCATGTAAGAATTCTGAGATGTCAGAAGGTGAACTGGTGACATCTAATATCTTTGGACTCTTTGTCGCTAATGAGTAAAAATAAAAAAAAATCCTTCATGTAGAGGGGGTACAAAAAAAAACTTCCGGAAAAAGTTAATCTTTTGAGATATCATGAGGTATCTCTACCCTTTTATTAAAAGTTTTGACATCGTTCTATTGTAAAAAATAGTTATAGATGTTTGATTCACAGTACCCTTAAGGGTTAAAACTGCTCTGAGACACTGGTCCTCCCTCTGGTGTTTCTTCCTGAGAGCTGAGGACAATTGTTCAAGTGCTTGTCTCTAGTACTTGTTTTCCAGATTCACACTAAAATATGTGCATCTTTTCTCAGACTCCCACTGAAGTAATGGGTCTTGTGATTTATAAACTATTCAGATGGCATCTGGTAGCTGTAAGCAAATGTGCTTATACAGATAACTTTTGCACAAAGTTTTGGAACATATCATTCCTTTTACTTACGAGGATAAACAGAAAAGATTACAGTCACTGGAAAACCACATTTTTAAAAAGTGATACATTTTTATCTAGCTCACAGTTTTTAGAAGATCATGGATATTCACCCATTTTGAAGATGATAGACAAGGTATTGCTTGTCTTCACTCCCCTCAGTTGGCCTCATATCTACGTTATGCTCTCTTCTACAAAACCATATACTTTCACAAACTGTTTTGGTATCTATTCAGACTTTTCCCAGGGGAACCCTGTTGCATCTTCTTTCAGGCTCTCCTCAGACCTCTTTTCAGCCTCTTTCTCACATTGCAATATTGCTGTCAGTTTTCCCCTATTTAGATTCCAAACAGCTTTCTAAAATGAAACCTGCTTAAGCTGTTTAGCCAAAATCTGATTTAACCATTTGTCTTCTTAGTTGTATGTTAAGCTTCCATAGTAGACTGTTATCCTTAGATGAACTGATAAGTATTAAAAACCTGAAAGCCGAGTGAATGCAAGAAACACTCTTGAAGTCTGATGAATCAGCTGGAACTGTAAGCTATTAGAGAGATCTCAAATCATCATGCATACAAACAGTTGTATTTTCTCCAGCTCAACAGGGATTTTCCATCAGTGTGTAATAATCTGTTTTCAGATATGAAGTTTCATCTGCTTGCACCTATTATATTTACTGGAAAGGTGATAAAGGTTTTCCGCAAGTTTAATTGTAACTCTTAAAAAAAATAGGCATCAAATAATTTATCTTTTGACTTTTTTATTTTTTCTTTGTTTTTTTTTTCCTCTTTTTTTCTTTTTTTTTTTTTCAACAAAAAGACATAAATTAGTTCCTTTTATTATCTTAGCAGAAGACACTGTTATATTAATGAATTGAGAGGGCATTCTAAAACCCTGGAACAATCAATAGTGTATCAGAAGAGAAGCTTTACTTTGATCCTTAGATGCTACTTTAATGAAATGATAGCCAAGGATCAAATCCAAAGTATGAAAATATTTGTGCCTGACATATAGTATGTGGAAGTGGGGAGCTTTTCTGAGCTCATTATGAATTAAAGCTCTCACAGCCACAACTCTCTACTGGGCATTTTTTACAACTGTAATTGAGGATGCCTAGGGTGATTGCTTAATCAGCCTGTTCTGTAGCACAGATACCTGACTCACTGGGGGAAATCTGATGGAGGGCTGTCTCACAGAAATACTGCCTGGTTTTAGCACAATCTAGTGTCTCACTTGATCGTATCTGTCAAAATACTCCTCATCCTTGGAGAGCATGTTAGCATAGCATAAGAGGCAGATATTACTTCTCTTTGCCTCTAGGGCTGTTTCTGTTAAGTTAAGTGAGTGTATGATTCACAGCTTTTAACCTCTGTCCTCCTCAGAGGCTCTGAGACAACATGGAGTCAGTTTCCAGTATAGCAAATCTGACTTTTCCACCTGCTTGTTTTCCTACTAAGTGTCTTTAACTGAGTTTACCGTCCTGGTTTCAGCTGGGACAGAGTTAACTTCTTAGTGTCTAGTGAGAGGCTATGGTTTAGATTTTGTCTGAGAAGGCTGATAACATACTGATGTTTATAGTTGCTGCCAAGACAGTCAAGGACT
>VZTO01021357.1:24023-35696 GCA_013400615.1 Syrrhaptes paradoxus
CCCAACCATCAAACAAAAATAAAACCTAAAAAAAAGAAAATAAAAGAAAAATTATTCTAGGACAGAAAACACTTGCAAAACATCTCTGCGTGATGTTATTCAAAAAGCAAAAGAAACATGTTCTTTCTGTGCTGGAGTACAGGCAAGGCTACAGCCTCTACCCTAATGATAATGAAGGTCTGACCTCTTCTTGTCCATCTTACCTCTACTTACTTAAGCAGCCGATGTACTTACTTAAGCAGCCGATGTGTCCTGGGTTAAGCAGAGACAAAGTTAACTTTCTTCATAACAGCTAGCAAGAGACTGTGTTTTGGATTTGTGCTCAGAAGAAGCTGATAAGAAAACAATGTTTTGTGCTGCTGCCAAGGACGGCAGACAAGTGAAGAGGCACAGCCGGTTGCTAGCCTAGGATTTGCTCTTAGGTTAAGACTGAAAACTCAGAATAGCCAATACTCTATTCCATAATATACACGTCATGCCTATATAGGTGAGGACCCACCGGAAGATCGGCCCTTTGTGTTCCGGGTCCTTTTGGTTTCCAGATCTCTCTTGGCTCCAGATTGTCTCGCTCCAGGTGGCCGCTCTCTCAAGGCCTTCCCCTGCCACCCCCCCGTCAGCTCTCGGTCTGGGAAGCTCAGACTGTTATCTCCATTCTGTCTCTGGGAGCGGTGCACTCCCCTCCTGGGGGATCGTGAGTGTGGTTTCGGGACTATCCTTGTTCTGGGATCAACTCTCCCTGCTCCGGCAGCGTTAGCCAGGAACAGGCTGAGTCTTTATCAACAGGTGGGGGGAGGGGAGCAGTATCACTGTGTATCACTTATTTATATACAGTATCATTTTTCAATATTATTGTAGTTTAGTCATTAAATTGTCCTTATCTCAACCTAGAAGTCTCTTTTTCCCTTTACCCTTTTAATTCTCTCTCTCCCATCCCCAGAAGAGGGAGAAGGGAGGGTGGCTGAGCGGAGTTGTGTAAAATTATAACACTTACCTACTCTTCAGTCTTTGGCCCTGGCTGAAACAGGATTCTCACAAATGCAGATTGCTCCTGGACTATTTATGCCATCATACATCCCTTTACCTTTAGAAGTGTGATTGCATAATGATCTATGCTATCATAACATTTGAAGGTACCATAGGAAATAACTCAAATGCAGGGTTTGTAGTCTTCTAGAATTTCCCTGAAGATATGCAATAATCAGAAAATCCTAGCAGAATAAGCCTCTTTTTGTGCAATATTAGTACTTAGTAATGCCCTCAAAGTAATGCATTGCTAGAAGTACTGGTTGCTGTAACAAAAGTTAATTTCATACGCAGGACCACAGACTGTGATAGTTGGATTTTTACTGTTTTCAAAGATAAATAGTAGACACAAGTCATCTGTTTTACATCTTGCGCTACAAATTCTTGCTCTCTTTTTCAGTACTTCTTTTTTGGTAGTACAAAAGATTACTTTCAAGTCCCCTCTCTGTAGCTCTTCATATCCGTGTCATCATTATTGGTGTCTGCACTGTATTATTCACTCCGAATTTGTCTTTGATACTTTGCTCAGGTAACTCTTCTAGTGGCCTTTCCTCAGCTTTGTTTATGACTGTCATCTGGCATTGGGCCTGCACAGAAGGCAGCTCATCTTGCCCGTGTTACTCTGGCAGCATGTTTGCACCACAAACAGTTGGAGTTTTATTTATTTATTTAAGCTACTTTACAGAGCTTAGCTTACCTTTTCATTTTCATTAACTATTTCATTTGGAGTAAAGGAGTAACATTGAGGTTGTAAATTAACCTTTCAGGCTGATACCTTTAAGGAAACACTGATTTCTGCTTTTACCTCTGTAGCTAAGATTACTGTGTCCTATGGGCTTACCCAGTACATTATCCTCCTTCCCTACCTGGTCATAGGATTTCTCTGTTAAACCACTTCCAGAAGAACATATCTTGCAGAATTCACTCATGACCTGTCACTAGTTAGAGGTCTGTGCTTGCATGACCAGTAATTTACGAACAATATCCTGGTAAACAAAAATCTGTGAGTTGCCATTCCTGCCCCTAATTCTTGTACCAAACTGTATAGGACAGTAGGTCCAGTCTCACTTGCATTTTTTCAAAGACAGTGGAAAGTATTTTTGCTCTCTGAAATCCTTTGTCACTTACTGTAATTCCTAGTTATAATAGCCAAAGCATGGAGTAGAGTTGCCACCTTGAAATATAACACAAACTGGTAACCTGGTCCTTCCCTTCTGTAGGACACACAGGCACACATAAACCCAGACCCTTTCCAGAAATTCCAGAAACAAACATGGCTTCAAAGCGAGACTATAACTTAAAGATCCAGGCTCATATTGTCAATATTTGTGAGGATTTACAGTGTAGTTAAAACTAATTAATGGCACTGGGTCTTAGAGTACGTTTTGAGGCATGGACTGTTTTGGACAAGTTTTACAGCTAAACATAGGAAACTAAACCACTAGAATGCAGAAAAATTTATTATTGAACAGACTTTTTTTTTTTTTTTAAATGAATCCTTATATTTTGGTGCTGAGACTATTATTCTTCAAGCTGGCATATTTGATACCATGACAGCAAAAATACACTGATTCCATACTGCTTATATGAGTGTCCCTTTTTCTCTGCTGCTCTATATGGCCTGATGATCAAAGATTTCTACAACAATCAAGATGACCTTTGTGGTGTGCAGTAAGTGTCAGATCCACAGAGAACCTTAAATAATTCTCTGACTATGAGTTTCTGACATGCTGTAGTTTTTCATCTCAATAACTGACATATCTGTCACTTGGAGACTTTACTCATACAGACTTTCTAAGAAAAGATGAAATCTTTTTAACAGTGCATGAAAACAATACATCAATAATGGAGATATGGTTATTTATGTTTTTCAAATATGTTTTTATTTATTTTCAAAAAAAATACAAAATGAACTATACCAGAAAAAAATACACTTGTTTTTTTTTCTCTCTTGACTGCAAATAAGAGCCTTTCAGAACTTCCTTGCTAAAAATATTGCAGCAGATTTGAAGACCTACAGAGAAATTTATTATCAGCATTACATTCTTTCAGGTTCTTAAAAAAATATACATTCTCGTTAGATATACTGTGCAGCTTAAAATACATAGTCACATGATTAATTACCAAACTGTTGATTTTTCTAGTTGTCTCAAGGTTAAAGCTATTCCATGGTATAATGCAAATTCCTCCAAAGTCTGATTCCGTGGATACTCTTGTTGCCTATATTGAACTGTACGCAGTAGACCAATAAAAGCAATCAGATTGATCTATCTCGTTATGGTTTTGATGGCTTCTAAAGCACTAGCTATAAAACAAGCTAACTGGAAAATCAAAGCTTTAGTGATCTCTGAGGACTTTTCATCAAGTAGGTTGGTCTAAATCATGTTATTTCAAATTTAGATAGTACATTCACAACACATTTTATGTAGCAAACATTGCTATTTGTGAATAGCCTCCCTCCTCTGTTGAACATGGAGCCTATTGTTAAGGAAAAGTCTCCAAGTATCTGGGAGAAAGCCTTTAAGAATTCAGTTAAGTAGTGAGTGTTTGGGTACTAAAATCTTCAAAGAGGCTACCCCCCTGCAAGCCCTAGTTTGTCAGTATTCCCAGTTTTCCACAACCACATGCTTCACCCAGCCTCTTATTTTGATAATTACTCAGTTACTGGTTTATATAATGAGAATCTGCACCTGCAGGGTTGTAAAGACCACCTCATAGAGCTGACTGATCTGTAAGGATTGCTCTTGGGAAAAAGAGAACAATTTTGTTTCTGGTCAGAGGAAAATGTGATCAGATGGTTCATGATATTACTTAAGAAAGTTGTAGGATTCTTGCTCAAAGCTAAATGTGTAACCTTGTTTAGTCCATTTTTGAATGTAACTTTAAATATTTTGACTACAGAAGCAATTCACAATGTTATTGCACTCTTGATAAGTCTGGCTTAATTTGTAACTGAGTTTTTATATTTTCTGCTGAGTTTCTACTTCAAGAAGCTTTCTTTAGAAGTATTAAAGCTGATTTGAAATGTCTAAGTGAAACTATATCTCACTGGTTTTAATTTGAAGAAACAAACCACATTGATTAGTTAAAATTCAAGTGCATTGATTAATTCAGGTTAATTTTCTGATATTACATTTTTACAGTGGTAATAGCACTCTTCATTGTTTCTGAAATATAAATGTATCCCTCTGATAAAATGAGGTCCATCAAACTGCCAGGAAGGAGAAGGAGGGTAATTTCACTTAAATACTATCAGAGGATATAGTCAAAACTGCCCTTCTCTTCATAACAGGTAACAGCGTAGAGGCTACTGGCCTTACAGCATTAAAACCTCCTGAATTTATTTTCTTCTGAAAACTTAATAAACAAAAGGTGGATGCCCACGTGCTGGTACTTGTCCTAATTTCAAAACTGAGAAGACTAGAGCCCTGACAATGGCTCACATCTTGAGTCCTGGCAAGCAGCAAGTACCTGAGACAGTAGATCTCCATGGCATGTGATTCCCCTCCATCAGCTGTTAAGAAAACAGCAGCGGCTAACCTGGGCCACACCAAAGTGTTCTTCTTACTCCAGCTTTCCATCTCTAGAGAAAGCCACTATGGAGTTCATGGATAAAGGATCAGAACAGACTGAAATTTCCCCTCCCGCTTCTGGCAATCCAGGACTTTCTATGCCAGATATATTTGCATAGCTCTTGATAGACCTATATGATAGATGGTCTTTAGTGGATACCTGATGGAAATTTCTTCCATGAATTTGTTTACATCCTCTGTGAGGACTTTTACTACTTAGGGCAGCTAAAATGTTCTGTGACAATGAGTTCCATATTATAATTGCAGCTTCTCTAAAAAAGTATCACTTTATCTTTTAATTCTGCAGCCTTTGAACTGAATCTCCTATCTTGTGTTCTAAGAAACAATGAATTCCTGGTCGACTTCTTCATTTGATACATATATTTGAGCCAAATATGTGTCAAAGTGTGCATGTATGTATATCTGTTGTGGTTTTGAACCTAGCTAAAGGTAAATTCCACACAGTCTCTTGCTCAGTTAGTTCCCTTAGGTACTGGATACATATCTCTATGTTCACCCACTTGCCTGGGCTACATACAATCTCTTCTTTGTAGGGATGCCTTTCCCTTACACCTGCTAGGAGCTGCCTCCTAAGGCTGTGAGCTCCTGGCTCTTTTCCAATTGCTTTATCGATGCCTCCTTCCCTAGCAAGGGATCCCAGCCGCCTGGCTTCTCTGCCCTCTATATCCAGGCTACTGGCCCTGCTATCCTGTATCTTTTTTATCCAAAACAACTTCAATAATGTTATCCAGTTCAAAAATAATTTCTGAAGGGAGGCCAATTTTATAATTACTGTGATGTTAAATTAGCTACCAATTTACTTGTAAAACCTCATCAAATTCAATTTTATCTGTAAAAATAAATGCTGTAATTTGGGAAGGACTGCTCTTTTTCTCACACACATCTGTGTGAGGCTGAATCTCTTGAGTCTGTGCTTTAACTGCAAAACTGATAGTTAACTGCAAGGGATATGTCCATAATTCTACTTGATTGATAAAAGTCATAAATTTATAATGTCTCCACTTTAGCTAAATAATGTAAAATTCAATATATTCATGAGAAATATGGAATTAAAATGATTCGATCAATGCATCTGCCCTACACATCACTTTCCCTGTGCACATGTGAGACAGAGATAAAATGCAGCTCTACTGGATTCATTAGATTATATTGCTTTTCTCCTCTCCCTGAAAAAGGCAGGCTCTACTAGTTGGTGTGTTTTTGAACACTTCCCAGGCTGTCTATAAAAAAAACCTCTGGCACAGGGAGGTATCTGTGGTCAATCTGCCTGGTCATGATCACTTCTGGAGTAGTCCTCCACATCTGGACCAGTCTTCTTCCAGACCACGTATGCTTTGAAAATTGCCTGTGAAAGGAAAGATGACTTTTCCAACCAGCTGCAGCTACATAGAGAGGAGATTAATGGAGGCAGCAGAGGTGCAGCTGAGGTTTGCTTGAAGTAGAGCAGGTCAACTGCAAAACTGCTTGCAACAATAGCTTTGGGAGGAGTAAGTTTCCCTTACTCAGTTCAATTAGGGTAGTAACTTTAAAGCCATGTGATTACTCAAATGACAAATTAGCCATTTTTCTGATAAGCAGAGCATTCAAAGAGAAAAGAAATAATGATAGCTGATGACATATTCAGAATGGGTATGTAAGAAAGAATTCAACCCCTTGATGGAGATCTGAAAAATTTATTGTGATATGTTGTTTGGTGTCTGTGGTTGGCAAAGCATGGGTTTTGGGAGGTCTTGGAAAGTAACTGCTATATTTTCATCTATAAACCACTGCTTAATTTCTACAGTAAAGAAGCGTTCTTCTGTTGGGAGGAATAACATGGCTTTTCTGATGTCAGGTTTTGGTTCCATAAAACTAAAGTTTGAGAACTATGAACTACCACTTTCCCTATTTTCCCTCTGGTCTTCCTCTGTACTCCACAATCAAGTAAATGAAGCCTGAAATGTGTTGTGTTTTAAAAATGCATTCTGCTGAATGCTCTCAGTAGTCTGAGCGTCACTCATTGAAGGAATTGTGGATGGGAGACAGTGAGGCAGATAATGAAACAGCAGACTGTATTATTTATTTGAAGAAATTCTATGACGGATGCAGAACCCATTTAACTCGACAGTCCAGAATTCTTGTTTTAGAAGGTGAGATTTCTTTTTTCCTGATCAGTTGGGTGAGAGAGTGAGCTATTTAACAACACTGTATTTGGGGATTTGTTTTTTGAAACCTTTCACTCCCTTCAAGAACTATTAACTACCTAACTCCCTTGGTAAACAAATGGTCTTCTTCACCTTAATTTTGATTAAAAATAGAAATTTAAAGGTCTAGCATAACATTTTAACTCTGCTAACATGCACAGCTGTAAGTTAGGATTTCACCTTTTATGGAGGAACATAATATTTTCCACAAACAGAGTATCCTACAGGCAGATCAACAGGCTAAAACTAGATAGAGCAAAACAAAATAAACCACTGAAAGGCAAAACAGTAAACATAGAGTGCCAAGAATAACTATTGCTGTGTTTGCAAAAGCCACGTATGCAAGATATGCTTATATCTCACAAGTTTTATCTCCATCAAGGTGACCATTAGAATGCTTAAGTTTATATGTGTTAATTCCCAAGGTCCTTAATTTCCATAATATTTGAAAAATTACACACTTTCTTAGGAAATTGAGTTCAAATGCATAATCCAACAGGACAAAATAATGTGGTTTCTAAATACAATCATCCTGAAAGTAATGGACACTGGGAATTGGACATTTTCAGTCAATGTGTCATTGACCAGTTTTCATGAAAAGCAGTAAAAACAAAGCACTAAACTAATTAAAATACAGAACAGAGAAAAATGTTTGCTTGTACATCTATAATTGCTATCAGGGTACATAGGTTTCCTATGCTGGAATCAATTATTCAGAGAACAATAAAAAAGTCTATTTCAGATCTTATAATAAACATGCAATTTTAAATATTAAGCACAAAATAATTTCTGAAGTAGGCCTTTCTCCTTTCTCCCTCTCCACAGATTTCTGACGAGAAGGGAATTGCATCCCTTTTCTTAATTGAAATAAGAATTGTTTTATTTTTTATGTCAGTGATGAAAAGTATCTGAACTTTGGTTTTATTGATTTGTAACTTCCAATAAGCAAGAGCTGACATGGTTACAGTGTGCTATTATATTACATATATTTATATTTTTCTGTGTAAATCCCCAAAGTTAGAGATGAAGGGCTGTGTATATATATGTGTCTCTGTGTGTGAAATTTCCAAGTCTGTCCTTAGAGTCTGGTTTAAAATTTGTAAACATGGTAATCTTGTTGTGAGAGTGAAAGCAAAGATTATACAGAGATGTATGTTCTCTGCTGGACCATTCTGCACTGCTGGAGTTTATCTGTTCAATTTAATTTAATTTACCTTTTTAAAACACCTTCAATAGAAATAGGTATGTTTTTGAAACAGTTACATTGCAGATACTGCTGCTAGTTGACATTTATTTCTGGAAACTTGTTTTAAACTAGAGTTTAATTTTTTTTTCTTAGACTTTCACTGCAAATACTCTGTGAACTCATATAAAAGATGCCAGATGTTTAGAAATATTAATATTGCAAAGGCATGCAACTCTCCTGCTGTGGCACAAAGACACACAGAGAAAAACTTATGAATAGTGCAGCTAAAACATTTAGGCTCATTTAAGTTTAATAAACTTGGAATTAGTAGTTGTTATAAAAGAAACAACAGACAGAGGAGTTTTATTGGTTAATTTTTCATGTTTATAGCTATTTTGGACTTATCAGCTTTAATGCATTGAGTTAGGCTACTCACATGAGTCTTACTAAAGCCAGTGGAATGACTCATGGTAAGAAAGGAACACTCTTGTGAATGGATATGGTTCAACATGTAGGTCTCTAGCTATGTTCATATTGCAGGAATCTGAAATTCATGTTTCTAGTGCCATATTGGTAGACAAAGTGGATAGTCCTTGAGATACCATTCAGTGCTACAAGATCTTCCATCTTCAGAAGAGAATCAGTGATCAGAAGGATTAAAATATTTTGTATTCACAGAATAGACTGTGACATAGTCAGCAGAGAATACTGATCTGTTGCGTACAGGATAGTCCATTTTGTATAGAACTATTCTAACTGTCAGTAATAGCTCTTGGAGTAGCCTCAAATTTAGACACTACTAACTTCCCCCTTACCAGTTTATATCTATTGAGAAATATATGTTACAATAATTTGCCCTTTCTGAGATTTTATTTTTCTGGAAACAAATACTGAAGCAAAAAATCTTGTTCATGCCTATTTTTTTCTGCAATGTACGTCAGCTTTTCCTCGGTTTTCCTGAAATTACTTTTCTACTCTTCCACTTTCTGAACATGATGAGCTTTAGTAATTTTAGAACTGCTAATGGAGTTGGTCTGATCTTGAGAATTCTGATTTTCAAAAACATTGATAAATCAGAATCTAGATTCATTCTGCATCAAAACTAAGTGACAAAACCACAAGTGACACAGGCTAAGAAACTTTGTTTAACTATCATTGAAATAAATATTTCTGCACTGAAATTACATTTCCCTGGGGCTGTGGTTGCCTGAGACTGTTATTCCTGTTTTTCTAAAGAAGCCGGAGGACTTTCTAACATCCAAGTTACTATAGTGGATGTTTTGATTCAAGATGCAGAGCACAGAGCTTAGGTTCCTGCCTCTAGGGCAGGGATCTTGAAGCACCTGAAATCTATTGTGTAGTGGGGCTCATTTGATGTTGCTGAAACCAGTTATTTAACACAGGAGAGAGTTCAATTTTAATCAGCTTGCATTCTAACATAAAATGGTAATCTTTCAGTTTAAAAGAATTTCACTGTAAGGATACAACATTAAAAAAAACCCAAGTGCTTTTGTAACAGAGATCGTGGGTTTAATATACTCTGTTTCTGCAGGAAATCATCAGAAATCAATTACTTTTCCACAAAGAAACTGTTTACAGGTATTTACTGAAGATGCAACTGTTTCTTTCCATTAATTAATTGGTGTATCCAAGGCTTCTAGGAAATATCGTATTTGGGCTCACAAAGGAATGACAATATCAGCAGTATAAAAAATTGTCAGTAACAACTGTTCAAAGAAGTAGAATAAATAGAATTTCAGTCCTCATGCTTTGCTGAAGTTGAAATAGAGTAACAAGGAATCTGAGTAGAGTTAGTTGACCTAAAGATATGTTGTCAGGAACTCTTGAAGCAGATTATTCTGAAACATGAAAAACAGGAAGGAGTGATTAATTTCTCTAGCAATGAGGATGGATCTAGTAGTGAGAATATTAATAAAGATTTAATCTGTAACTAAATAAGCTTTTTAATGCTTACTTTTAACATCTATTAAGTCGATTAAAGTGTGGCTAACTGAAATAATCTGCTTTCCAAAGCAGATGCGAATAATGACAGATGCCATCACTATACAATAGAAATTACACAGATCACTGTTGCTCTGATGTCGTTGTACTTGAACATCAAAACCATTAACAGGGCAGAACAATACTTCTGTATGGATTGCATACCATAAAAATGGCTAAGTCTTTCTTCCACTATTAAAAACTCTTGTTAGAATCAATATCAGACAAATGAAAAGACTTTTTCCCCCCTTAAAATATGTGATTCTTTCAAGAAAAGTATGAACCAATACACAGTCTCTTACTCTTATCAGGCTTAATAACTACCAATCCTTGACAATGTCCTGTATTTTTTTAAATAACTTTTTGAACATTTGTATGCTTTTGATTTCCATGATAGGTGATGTAACTCTAAATTGCATGTATTAAAAATGCTGGTTTTTTGTTTCATTCTATATGTGGTGCCAGAGTGTTTAATGGGGCACCCCTTAGTTTGAATTTTGTGACAAACAATGGACCATTTGGTCTTCCTCACAGGCTCGCTTTTTTGTTGAGTAGAGGAGAACTTGACAAGATCAGTGATGATGAAGCTAGAGTGGCAGAGTGAGACCACTAGCTAAGACTAAGTACTCAGGATAGTGAGCTGTGGGGAAGCTGCTGACTACTTTAGGCAGCTTAAGAGGTTTGTGTCTGATCTCTTGAAACGGGTATGCCAAAATGAAAGGCCATGTTAGATACTGTGAATCTCCATATTTTCCATCAAACAGCAAAGCGTTAACACAAGAATGTATATATTTTCAGGCATTGAATTAAACCCTAAAAGAGCCAAAATTTGCTGAACAAAACCACTATTTATTATGGATAAGTGCTGAAATAAAACTCGTGTTCTCCATTTTTAGCAAGTTCATAGCATACAAAAGTTCATTGACATCTAAATTTTACTTTGCTTTATCAGCAAAACACTTCAAAATACTAAAGAAGTAAAAGTGAAAAAAATCTTTGTGCTTGGTAATAAATAATATTCAGTAATAAAGCACACTAGTTGGACCAGATGTTTCTGTGTACATGTAATCATAATACAGATATGTGCAAAAATAATTAAAATTTTGTCATTTTTGGACAGTACTTCTGCTCTTCTAAACACCCATAGTCTTGATGCAGGAAAACTCCAAAGAGCTTGTTCTGTTTCCCCAGATGAGATGTAGGGAATTTATGAACTTTGACACATCAGTTATCATTGTACTATAGATTGCGAGGAAACATCCCTCTTCTGTTATCTTCCCCTCCCATGACCAGGCACTGTTAAGGAAATAATTCTGCAATAGAGAAGAACTTTGCAGCAGAAAAAAAATTTTAAAAAAATATTTGGTAGACATATTTTTCCTCCAACTTTTGCACTTCATTCCAAAATATGCGTGGTCTCCCCTTTCTCTATAGATGTTTTCCCTTAAAATGGAGTTTTATATGGTATTCCAGAGAGAAATAATGGTTCCTCTTTTTTCTGCCTGTGAAAATAGAGATATGAAGGTATATTTTAAGATCATAAAAGGACTCCCATTGATTTATGCAGACAAAACACTCTATTGAGACATACTATTAGAATACTAAAAATAAAATATTATTACTAGTGCTATAAATCAACAAATTAACATGTTATCATGATTACAAATCATAGAATCCCAGAATCATA
>VZTO01021358.1:5677-19802 GCA_013400615.1 Syrrhaptes paradoxus
AAAAAAAAAAAAAAAAAAAGACCAAAAAGAAAATGAAGTGCTCTAGATAGAGCTGCCAGTCTCCATTGTGCCAGGTACTTCACTTATTTAAATATTTCCTGAAATCCCTCGCTCTTTGCCATCATTTTTGCAAAGGCTACAGTCTGGAATTAGCATTACCTTACCAGGCAGAATTATGATGCTGCTGTCAGCAATAAATCCCCATGAGGAATGACAACTGACATTAACCCTCTTATTTGCAAAGGGTGTGCCCTTCAGGTTGCTTACAGCAGAGCCAGGATGCCTGGGTTCTCTCTTTCTTGCTATAGTACCTTGGAAAAAATCATGTCAAAGGCTGAATCCACTCACATGGTAGTTTTTCAACAAACTGTAGTACAGCCCTGCTGTTAAGCATCGATCCTCTGAAAATATCGGCTCACTGCAGATAAATGTATGTTCAGTTCAATCCACTGCTGGGCTGCCAGCAAAGTGTGGGAAGGGGAAGGGGCAGGTGTGAAACACTTTTTATGATATTCTTCTTGTGGCTTATTAAGGATTTCGCTTGTCACCTTAGAAAGCTGTAAATGGAGGGATGAGCTTCTTTTGCGCGTCACCATAATGATGTACCAAAGTTGTGTTCAACAAGATCCTATGTTGTTAAACAAAAGGATGCGTACGTAGCTCCAGGAAATACAGGACATATATAGGACATGTATCTAATCAGTACCATTACCATTTCATAACAAATAAATATACCTTGAAACCTACCCAGGATCAGCAGTTTCTAAAAACCCTAAAAATTACTTATTTTTCCTGTGTTGGGTCATGCCGTGCACAGCTACATTCCTCCAGGACTTCCAAACCTTTACAGACCACCTGGATCATCTGAGAGATGATCATGTCTCAGAGGATTGTTCCCTACCATGGTATACCTACACCAATGGAAAACAGGAGATAAAAGCCAGAAAAGCTCCATGAGATAAGCACAGGGTCTTCTGTCCATAGTCTTCCTGCAAACTTTTGTCTGGGGACTACCACACTGCTCAAAAGGAAAAAAAAAAAAGTGTCCTTCATGGTAGCCCTCTAGTTCTTTACCAACATACATGTCTATAGATATGTTTGTTTCTTACATTTATTCTAGCTGCAGAACAGGAATTGAGGCAACTTTAGCAATCCTACTGATAGGCACTCAAAGGAGATATGGAAAAGGGCGATAAATTCACAGCGCAAAACAAAAATACAAAACTGTGCTATTGATTCACTCACTTCAAAGTGTACTTATGCATCTCTGGTGGCTATAACTATTATTTGCAGTGATGAACTATTTTCAGACAATGCCAAGAACAAACTTTAATACAGGAAGTGGAGAATCCTATGGGGAAGGAGAAATGCAGCAAAAAACCCTTCACAGTCTCTACCCTGCAGCGAGAGGGAATAGAGTGAGCAGCTCGGGAAGCTTACGGCTCACGTATAGCTCACATATGGCCACCAAGAAACCACCGTGCAGTTCTTATTCCAGCCAAAGACTGAAACAAGCTATTGTTTAACTCCCTGTGAATGTGGGACATTTTGGTATTTTCGTTTTGCTCTATGAATTTATTTAATGTTGGACTATTGGGGTAAAGCTTCATATAACCCACCCCAATGGTTCCGTGTTGGATTATCGGATGCTTCTGGACCATGGAAACCCCATTCAGATGCTAATCCAGTGCAGAATCCAGAGCAGAAAACCTAAATTTTGGTGTCACCTGGGACTCCCACAGCTTGTGGCGAACACTAAGTGATTTAAACTTGGATTGACAGATACCTCTGCGTGCAGAAATTCAATAAAATGTGTTCCTCTTGTTGCACTGTGCATTGGGATTGCTGCCCTTGATATGTGTAGGAAAAAAGGAAATGTGAGTCGCTGGAGCATTTCTAGCTCAAAAGCTAACACTCTGCCTCCTCGCCACTGCTCCCTTCATCTCACCTTGCTCTCTCACAGGGTGTTTGGGTTTTTTTTTGGTCATGTTAATCATCCTGATTCCCATAAAGAAGAGGAATCTAGGCTTTTTCCTCTATTTTCCTGAGATATTTTTGCAGGATGGGATCTAGCCACCCAGCCCACACCGCTCTCCATCTGCATGGCAGCCACCAGAGCTGGGAAAGGTGGGAAGAGAGTTAAAAAGAAAAGAAAAAACAAAAGAAAGAAAAGGCTAGGAATTTTCTCTCTCTTTCTAAATAGTCTTTAAAAAAATATATATATAATATAAACAGAATATAATGCAGCTTGAGAATGAATACATAACAGATAGATGCTTATGTGTCCACGCCCACAGTAAAAGTAGAATTAATTAAAATTAGGAGATGTTATGCTTCTTTGTGGTTTAATTAACTGGCTTTAAATGAAAAGGGGACAGATATATGTAAGTTTTTAAAATCATGTCAAAAGTCCAACTGCATTTCTGGAAGTTGATCTCAAATTCTTTCTCACAGATAATCCAGTCTCTTGGCCATGTTTATTCTGAATGAGTGAGCAGCAGAAAGGATAAATAAAATCTTTCTGCTGTACTGTAACGAGCTGAGAGTCTAATATTCAAGAAATGCAAATAAAAGAAAACAAAAGGATCAGTATTGAGCTGCATCATATATCTGCATACTGCACCACATATCCATTGTATGATTCAGCCTATCAAGCAGAGGTAGTCATGGTTATGCTGATAGTTAAATTACTTAAAGGTCTCTAAGATGTTTATGACTACCAAAGAAATTTCATTATCAAGCAGATTGTCTGTCTCATATTACAGTCTGGCTTTACCAATCTAGCAGTCCTTTGGATGTCGAGCAAAGTTAACAGTGAAGTGATGGGGAAATATCAGCTTGAAAGAAAAGGTCTTCAACCAATCTTTCAAAAAAAATGATATTTGTTAAAAAATTTTGTGAGAAAGTATCTGCCTTGTGTTCCCAATGTTGCTCGATGTTAAGTAAATATATGCTGATTGCAAAAAAGTTGCTTTGGCAACTCTCTTATTAAAATGCATTTGTAACCCCCATCTGTCATGAAAGTTTTGAAAAGTTTGTTTACTTTGGATAGCCGCCTTATCCAGGGTTACCCCGGCATACAATGATAGCAGTCTTCAGAAGTTGCGTGAGGAACAAGCCGCTGGGGATCCATTTTTGTTTTAATTGGCACACACAAACACTTTTCTGGTCTGTCAAAAAGATCAAGCTAATATGCATGGTGGGTGTTATATTCTCAGCTTTTGGGAGTAGTAAAGCTCCTTTATTTAAGTAATTTAAATGATAGACTGCAAAAACTTTGCAAGTCAGAAAAATGTTTTATACTTTCTTTGGGAATATTTGTTTTAAGCAACAGAAAATGTTCTACATATCTAAAGATGTTGAACCTTATGTTATAATTACCCTGTTTCTTCTGACTCTGTAAAAATTACTGTGAAAACCGAGCGTAGCAAAGAGGCAACAAACAGATCCTGCGTTTTCACAACTTCTGCAAGAGTCACAATTGCAAGACCCATTGCTGCCAGATGTTTATAAGATATGTCTTCAATTGTGTTGTCGTGTGGTATGACTGATTCGCACATCCATTCACTGGGAACCTTTGTGGGGTCGTCGTATCAAAGCAAACACTCTCCTATAAAATAAGTTTCCTTTTAGTGAAGTTAACCTAGTGTTCGAGATATAAACATCGACAGCTCTGAATTGGATTTAACAGTCTGAAGACTGGGGTCAAGCTTCCAAGAAAGAACAAATTTTTGAATGAAACTGCATTGTACCAGTGATGAACAAATAATTTTTGACCTGGTAAATTCCTAGGATTGAGTCCTTCAATATCATTTAGTGACAAAATAATGAACTCTGGGATTGTTAAGAAGAAAAATCTTAGAGCCTAATGTTTCCCTTCTGCTGTGCAATGAACTCATAGTATGTACCAGATCCTATTGAATTACATTAATATTAGCAAGGAGAAAGTTAGATCCTCTCTATGCATTATAAGGCAAATATTTTTCCCTCCTTTCTGGCTGTGAAGAATCTCAGATGCAGAAGTACTGGTTTATATCACTGATAAGGAAGACACCAAACATATAGGAGGTCATGATTAGAGCTGATCAGGTACTGAGAGACCAAAACAACTCCTTGGATTAGAAGAGGAGCTCAGGCTGGAAAGCCTTCCTGAAGGAAAGATCCAGCGCTCTGCCAGCGGGTACTGGGATGCTTTCATTGATTTCAAGGAACAGTTTGTCTTTCTCCCTTTTTCACCCAACAGCCCAGATCTTATTTCTTCCTTCCCTTGAAGATGTGTTAAAAGCAAGCACATGCTGTTCAATCGAAGAGGAAAGTAATGAGAAGCAAGTACGTTCTGGTAAACATCCAAGGAACCTACTGGGAGGGAGTATTTCCTGCTGGTCTACTACACTGGTATCATGAGAGTCACAGCTGGACTACTTCAGGGGGTTTCCTTCAGAGGGCAAAGAACAAAAAAGGAAAATATGAGACAGGTAGAAGACAACCATCCTGGATGTCAGACACCCGCCTGCAGCCTCCTGTGTGCCCACAGCCTGTACTACCAAAGAAAAAAAACCCATGGATGCACTGCCCTTGCCGCGGGAGCAGGATGGATGGACTTCTGCCAGTCACTAAGCCAAAATCAGGGGAGATAGAAGCCACCAGACTTGAGAAGTGAGCAAGAAGTTCCCTCAAAACTGCCTCAAAGCAAGAGAGAGCAAGAGATAATTAAGACACAACTCAGCTGTGTCTGTGCATAGCGAGAAGGAGGGGAATAGACAATTGCACAATTTGTCCACAGATGAAGACTAAAGGCAATGCACGAACACCTACTGCAAGCTACTTTTCTCCTTGGGGTAATATTTTACTGTTATTGCCTTTGCAATCTGAAGACATATATTACACAGCCACACACAGAGATATTGGCAGTGGTTTCTCAGAGAAGTCCCGTCTTTCTTAGTTTTACCGTCTGGACAATACCTAGTGATGAATGGTCCTCCTGTCCAATTTTACATTCATGCTGTAACACTTTATGATATATATGAGTGAGACTCAACGTGATAAGTCCTTGTAACAAACAAACAAAGAAAAAAAAATCAAAGGGAGAATGAACGCTTTACTTTCAGTACAAGCAAAGATATATATTTAAAATATATACGTGCTACGCGTAACAATTTCATTTCATTGACTCTTATTTTAGCCAGAAATTTATTCATCAGTAGCAGAGCAGTTTACAGCTATGTTATTTGCAGGCAGAAGCCGGTACTGGCTTTTAGTTTTTCATTTACTGACACATGTCTCCTATTAATAAGTGCTGAGATTGCACAATAAGAAAAAAGAGATGTTACTATAAGTATCTTTATACTTATAGTAACGTACTTGGCCATGATTATAAGTGTTTATAAAACATTCAAGAATCGTTCCTTGTCTACTTACACTAATGAGAACACCTGTTAACTTTAGAGCTGCACAGACTTATTTGCATCGAATTCAGGTTTTTGCATACTGTACATCACTTTTTGAAACAATTAGATGTTTACAGAGAAATACAGCTAAAAGAAGAACAGCAGCTTGAATACCCTCCAGCCCAAGTCAATGCTAATCCTGGTTTGAGTGAAAAGCAGGAATCTGCTGAATTATAATACCGACACAAATTCAGCTAGCAGAGAACAAAGGTGTACCTGCAAATCCTCTGATAGCAGATGTTACTTGTGGGGATTGACACCCGCTGTTGAATAAAGCATCTCTTAGAGATGAAACAGAACTACTGAATGGGTTTTTTCATTGTTTTATTTACCATTTTCTTTCCATTCTGGTGTTTTCTTTTGCTTTTTTATTTTCTTTTTTCTTTTCTTATTTCTTTTTTTCTTTTTCCGTGACTCAGAACATCCCTGCGTACCGAGCGTGGAGAACATGCAGTCATTTTCCAAAATAGCTGTTTACATTATTTTATTAACTTGCCAAAAGCCAATACAACAACACAAGAATCCTCCTACTGCTAGAGATCCAAAACACCATCTCCGCAGTAGAGGGTTTTGTGGCCTGGAGCAAGGAGGCAGGAGGTCCCTTTCTATAAAAACAGGTCTACTGAATGGTAAGTGTAATATCCTGCTGCTACATGACCATGCCAGCTATTGTTTAATAACAATGTAAAACATCAAAGTTGGTCCATGATCTGAACATATACTCTGCCAGCTGTGTCAAGTTCCTAAAGTGTTGAAGGCAGGAAAAATATAATGGTTATCATCTTCCCTTGCATGCAGGGAGCAAACAATGCATAACGTCTTTGGTTTGCCTCGTTCCGTCTTTATTTGTATGTAAATATCGGGAAAAGCTAAACAGAGCAAAAAATGTTTTGAATAAGGCTATTAGAAACATTTTCAACTACAGCAACTGAAATGACCTCTGTTTTTAAAATTATTTGCAGTTTTAATAAAAATAATTTTTAATAAAAATTATGTTTTTGAGATTCAGGACAAAGACGAATACATTTTGTCGTCTATCTGAACTTTTCTTACATGGTTAACTTTGTGGTTCTTTTTTTTTTCATTTGGGAATGATGTTATTTTATATAATGAGCAACATGATGGTATAGATAATACGGAGACAGTGTTTCATTCAAAGGATAATATTATCTAATTTTCCAAATTAAAAATTCTTTTAATCCGAAAAAAGATATGGAAGTTTGTATGTCTCCAAATTCTTGTGACTGACAGTTTCCAACCAGTTATCAAGTGTTGGAGGAACCTGGGATCTTTCTTTAGACAGTCTGAAACTGAACTGACAGCACTGGAAATGCCCTGGCCTTTAAATTTATCAGCTATTCTACGTAGTAAGTGTAGTAGTGACAGAAGGTTACTCAAAATGTTGCTTAAAAATATCCCACAACCAAAATATCGAATTATCTTCTCACCATAACTGTCCAAGGAGAGCTTTTCTAGGGAAGGAGAATATAGCTCAGAGCTCAGTGAGCTTCTGATACGAACTGAATTTAGTCAGCTAGTGGTAACTGGGTGAAAAACTACGGAAATATTTGACTATGCAGCACACCAACAAGACAACCCACTTTGATGGATTCTGTAATGTATTGGTTTTAAACAAATGCAGTGAAATTAGAAAAAAATACAAGAAACACGTACCTCTGCTCTAGGTATTCTTGTATGTACTGGGATATAGCAAGTACCAAATTATAAAAGCAAACACATTACTTTAAAAATACGTATGGTTTTTACAAGTATCTGAATTTTTTTTAATAATGTAGGATTTTTTCATGTATTAGAACATGATGTAAACTTTGACATCTGTCAGTCAAGCTTCTGGCTATCACACTGGACAATCTGGAGGGATGCACCACAATGTGATGTGGCATGCAGAAAAATTGAAAAACTCCATTTTTTTCCAAAATAAAAATCCCATCTCCTAGTTTTAAATAGAGAGAATGATTGCAAAATATTTGGCCATCAAGACTGTAAAGATTGAGGTTGGATAATCAATAACGTTTGTGGTTGAATTACCCACTGATAACAAGTAATTTCCTGCTATTCGTGAGGGGAATTGGGAAGTGGTTTTTGGGAATTTGGCAGACTCTCTCTCTTTTCTAAATATGCTGTGTCTGAAAGTCTGATGTGCTTCTCTATTGCACACTTTGGGATGAAGCAGTACAGGCAAATGCGGGTTTGGGGTGACAGCTCATTCAGGATCTCAGGCATCTAAATATAAGCAAAGCTGAAAATATGCAAAATCATCAGGTGCAGGAATGGTTGGGTATTTGGGTTTTGAGACCTTCATGCCATAATCATAAGACCATACTTATCCGAAGCCCTACAACACAGTGATTGTTGCTTTACTTCTTGTCATGTACTGTACACACGGCAGGGAAATAAATAGAGTGTTTTAAAATGCACCATGTCCAAAGATGTCACCATTACATATTAATTCAAGCATCATGGATGAGCCAGGAGACTCGTGCTTATCCAGCAACACAAACTGCCAGTACAGAAGGGCTGTTACCAAAGCATCTCCCCAGAGACCCCTGACCCGCACCTTCCTTGCCCTTCCCACCATGTTGTTAGAGATAGCGGGTACGCTGACACTCTCACTGAACATGATGGCACATGATGACTCAAAAGAGACATCCAATCTGAAATACAGACTTTAAACAGTGAGGCAAAATGGAAAGTCTTAAGGAAACTGGAATTTCAGACTTTCGTTTCTGGAAGTGTTACCTTACCCTGTATTACAATCCCACCCATGACCTAATCTTTACATCGTTCTCCTGCCACTAAAGTTATTAAGAACATTATCAGATTCTTGACTCTGACAAAGGAAACTAGCTAGTTACTTCTCAGTGATTTGGGGCATCTAACTCATTAGACCAGAGCCGGAAGAGCTGACACTCTCTTACTCCTGTGTATGAGCAGAGACATCTAAGTGGGTTTGAACTACAAACAGAACCAATTACATTAACATTTCCCAACACTTTCAAGAATAAGAGGAGAAGCTTTTGTTTGCTTTTCAAAACCATGATCTGCTATGCTAATATGTCTAAAATTTGATGAAAAGGAAAACTTTCAAAGTGGAACCTGGCAGTACAGCTTCTGATGTGTTTTTCTTTCATCTGCTGGAACACGGGAGCCCTGATTCAGCAAGGTACTTCATTAAGCAACGTGCAACTTTTAAAATCTGGGTACTCACACTGTTTTGAGTCACAAGACTGAAATGAGCAAATCAGTCAGAGCAAAAATAGTGGAAAAAGTTCTATTTATTCGCAGAGTGAACATTTCAGGGAACAAAAAGATACGTTAGTGACAGTCAGTAAGAGCTGCATGTAAATTAACAGCAGAACCACAAGCAACAAAGTTAGCTATCACTTATGAGTCTAACAGCAAAAGAAAGCAATACGTTCTAGACCAACTGAGACAATACCTTCCTAAGGAATTAGAGAGGGAAAACACCCCAAAACAACAAAAACCCCACTTATCAATTCCTTCACTGTTAGAAGCAAACCCAAACTGGTAACCTTATCTACCTACTTGAAGAAGACAGTATCAGAAAAAAATATTTTTTTTTAAACCTTTGGTTATATTAATCAAATACAGTCAGATCAGCTTGGAAAAAGATGAGAGAAAAATAATAACTATGGAAGAAATTATACCTGGTTTTCAGCTAAATTCTGGGTCTTTAGTTGCCAACAATCCCCATAACTCACTCTTTTCCTTCTGAGAACTGATAAACTGATTCTCAATCACAGCCAAGCTCATATTGTCTAAGATTAACTAGAAGTTGTTCACTTAGAAGATGACCTTACAAAGAATTAAGCCATAAATTAGATACTGCCAGAAGATGAGAATTAAAAGAAAAAGGAAAAAAAAAAAACCTACTGAGAGTTTTAGGTGTCTGGAAATTAAATTATACCATTTCATCTCTTTTTGAAGTACAAACACACATAGGCTGGAACATTGTGGTACAAAGCATAAAAATACACAATCTAAACAAACTATTGAGAAATACTAAAAAAGGTGAATATTTATCAAAACTCTCACTTGACAAAGAAAGAGCACTGATATCCGTATTATTCGGGAAAGCTGTTTTAATCAAAGGAGAGAACAGGATCTCAGTTTCACACTTAAATCTGAATGATAACTCCTTCCCATTTTTCACTGCTTTTGCTCGATGACAGGTCATTCACCTCCCTACTGCCATGCGTTACAAAAATTAGCAACCAAGAAAACGAATCTAGATCAGTTCCTATGTTTGAACTTGCTCATTTGCCCATGCGCTCGGTTTCCTATGAGAAACCCGTTTACGGCATCACAGGACTAACTTCACAGCCAACACGGAGCAAGAGAGACGGAGAACCTTGTGAATTTTCCCAATGTATCAGACTTACAGAGACACCTGTGCTAAATAACTTTGTGCTGAGCTCCTGTGAAAAGCTGCAGTGTTAAACAGAAATCACAGTTTCTGATTTTTCACTGAGCTGGTTACTCTTCTGCTAGAGTCCTCCGAGCTGTCGTACGGAGCGTGAATGGTACCCAATTTAATCTTATTAACCTTCTCTTTATTTACATTGTTATAGTCATGAATTTCTTTATTTATCTTGAAGTATCATTATACCAATACAATGGGAGTTGAGCAGTGCTTGATAAAGTTGAAAAAAAAAATCTGTTTATAAATGCCTTTCATTTCTGAATTGAAACCATTCATTCACTGTCAACTATAAGAAGATGAGAGAGGTTGAGGAAAATCTTCTAAGGCGTTTGAGCTGATACAAGTTTAAAAGTGTTATTTCTCTTCTTTAAAATGATCCCAAATACAGTATGTAAGGACAAAAGTAAAGTAAAATTAAATAAACTTAGGAAGTCGCTGCAGATCCATCCCTTACTAAGGACCGCAGTGTGCGAGAAAAAGCTCTGATTTCCATTTTACAAGGAAACGATGCCCTTAAATCTGCACAAGCACTTAGAAAAGATGCCTTTGCATTTATACAGAGCTCATTATAGGCTTTAAGTGTGTTAATGATGAGATGGAAAACTTGTTCAAACAAATTATTGACTCTGCTAGTGAAGATCAGAGAGACGGCAAAGCTCCTGCAAGCAGGTAGGGAAAGTTGCAATTAGGTTTATCTGAGGATTATCTCACTTTGCCCTTCCCAGAGAGATAAATAACAGCAACCTCAGGTCTGGGAGCAAATGTCAAATACCTGCACAAACACTCACACCTGGGAGGAAGAGGCAGGTAAAAACAATCTCTGCCACTCGTGGCAACATCACCACGACTAGAAATGATCCATTTTTTTAGATCTTTAACCCTTTTACACGTTTTTTGCTACCTATGCAAACCGCTCTGCACTTCTTTAGCAGTGGCATCGCAAGTCCAGGAAAATGGGACCAGAGATGCTGCTAATGATGATTCATCCTCAGGCATGTCTGCATCACTGTGCGAGTGGAGACTGGAGATATGTTTAGAAGCTACGCTCAACCTAGAGTGAACCTCAACCAGCATATGCTTAGCCAAACCTTTTGAAACTGGGGGGAAAAAAAAGGAAAGTCGTTGAAAATTTACTACTCTTTTTTTTTTTTTTTTTCCAATCAGAATCTTAATGATTCCTGATTTTCACCTGACTCAGAGCATCGCTCATGGTATAAATGAAGCTTCCACAACATTTTGTGGCAACAAGCTGTTTTATGGCAGCCAGCGCAAAACACAGCAGCCCCACTGTAAACTTTGAAACGTTTCAAAGAACATCAAGCACCAACTGCACTGCCAATGTAAGTTTTAAGTACAACGGAGTGAGAGAAAATGATGCAAGCAACCATTTCTCACACGAGTAGTCCCCATGATTCTAGACAAGGGCGATATCTGGAATGAAGACTTGCAGAACAGGAGGCTCAAAAAAAAAAAAAAAAGGTCTTTTTTCTGAGNACTGAGAAGAAGGTAGCAACAGGCAGACTCGTGTTTAGGTAGGTTTGTCTGTGCTCTCGCTGTTCTCATTTCCTACCTACGTGAAGCGTGTTTCAAATGTATAATTCATATACGGATAAAGTGAGAATTTCAGTGTTTTGCTTTCACTTAAAAAGCCTCTTGCGAATGGCCCCAGGACAAGTCCCCCAGCCAGGTAATTTAAACAGTGGAAAAGACAGGCAGATCCGTTATTTTCAACAAGGTCCCAAGGTGGCTTTCAATTAAGAAAAAACAATTGACTGATGTTTCTCTGTCTGTTGCCAGGAAGCTCTATGTAGTATTTCTAGAGCTTTTTCTCCACTCTACCCAACATGTGGGCTCAGTGTCAAGCTGTGAGTTTGTAAATCTTTTTCAGCACTTATCGGAGCTCAACATGAATTATGGTATTGCCAAATCTGCTTTATGCAGCTTTTTTTTACACTAGAAGAAAATGCACGATTTTATGGTCAAAAAGCAACGTCTACATACTTACAATGGAAAAATGCAGTCAGTCGTGATGGAACCCCAGAAAAAAATATTTCCCCCTAATCCTGCATCTTTGCCATCTTCAAACTTTGGAAACTTATGAACTGTCGAGCTTTACATGGTGTGTGTGGTTTCCCTCTGTACCATTATTAAATTTATTAGCTAGGACTTTATTAACTAAGACTTTATTAACTAAGATTTTATTAACTTAATACACGTTTGGAAAATCGCTGCTACTTTTGTGGGTGCTTTGCCTCAAACCATGTGTCAATCTTTAGTAAAATACCTTCCTTTTGACGAAGAATAGTTAGCACGGAACATAAATCAGCCCTTTTGTTGAGGGCTAATAAACTTTGTGCACATGCATGTGTGTGTGACTTAATACGATTATAATAATATTATATGGCAGGCAAAAATATAATGAAAATGATAATTTGCCAAAAAGATTTAAAAAACACTGAGGTGTTACCTATCAAAAGTTCTCCTTCTGTCTATGATACAGCACAGATTGCAATCGTGACAGTAAATCTGGTGCTATTGTTAATGCCATGGCACTTTGGTTTTTGGCTTGCTTCAGTCCAATCTGTGACATGCTTGTGAATATCTTTCTTCTGTTCTGTCTGTATGGCATATGGATTTCTGGGATACAACGTCAGACCTATCCACATAACAAGTGTTCAGAGCACCTTATCATTTTAAAAAGCCAATTACTCAAAAAGACAAATGTGAAATGTTTCACATTTAATGATGAGCAAATCTGCAAAACAAATGCAATTTTGCTTCATTTGAAAAAGTTTAGTTTAACTGTAAATATTGCAATGGAGTCCCTAGCAATACACACCATGGGTAGGGACAGGCTCATTTTATGCATATTGTACATCATCACTGTCACTTAAATCTGCAAGATTTTTCCATGCTAAGTTGTTTTAAATAAATAGAAAGAAATGAGATACAAAAAAGATTGAAATATATGCTTCTGAATAGACTGTAAAAATGTCACTGCTAACACTGAGCATTGGACACTTAAAAAAAAAATATTTTGAAAGTCTCACCCAAAAAAACGAAAACTGCATATGTCTACAGAGGTAAAGGTCAGTAATGAAACAATTAACAGCAAAAATACCAATCCATTTTTTAGAAATATTTGTCAATATATAAAGAATGTTTTGTACCGCACATAAGTGCTCAATTAATCCTGGATTAGTGGCCGTATGTCATATTCCCAGCCTGAAAGGATGTCAGCTGAAGAACTTAAATACACCCAGGTTCAAAGCAAGATTTTGTAAGGACTTCAGGAGTGCAGAAATTGCTACTTGCTGGTGCAGAGCTCAATTCAATGAGGTTCTTAAGAATATACATAATATATATGCTGTACTACTGAAGTCAAAATACAGTAGGGTAGAATTTTTTATTTTTTTTTTAAAGATAAGCTATAGGTATATATTTATGCCTACGTTTCTGCAAAATATATTTGCACATGTATACCAGCCACTGCTGTAGACGATTTAATGATTGTCAGTTATCTGAATTGTAGGTGCTGTGTGTCAGAGAAGAAATTTAAATGGTTATTGTTAACATAGAAGCATATTGGGCTAAAAGACTGGGGGAACAGTGATATTAGTGGGAGTACTTCACTGCACAAGGCAAATGGATTTATGTACACTATTTAAAATATATGGGAAACACATAAACAGATTTGGATATTGAAGATTTTTGTGACTAATTTGATTTTTAAAACCCTCTCACTAAACTGAGAACATTGGTAACAAAATACTATAGAACATGGGAAACTGAATGCAGCTGGCACTGGTAATTTTAGAAGAAACTAATCTTGATATTTATAACATCATGTAGCGGGCGGAACAGTTTTACCAGGCTGGGAATTTTGAAATACAAAAAAGTTCACCTTTCAGCTATTGTGTTTTAGCTCTACTGCACTAGGAAAAAAAAAAAAAAAACAAACCAGAAATCAGCTGTCACAAGGCAAATATTAAGAAAGTTTATTATGGTATGTAGCCATCAAGATACCTTTTTTAAACTGCCTGTACAGGTATTATATTTTATATTAAATTTTGGTAATCCAGCTCAGGGACTTAATATGTACAGCTGAAAAATCAGATCATAAATTATATTTAGAAAGCCAGAAAATACACTGAGCTATAACATTAGATAAGAACCTTTTTTTAAATGCATTCCTTTTTTTAATTTTTTTTTA
>VZTO01021359.1:0-13474 GCA_013400615.1 Syrrhaptes paradoxus
GGTGGCTGTTGTCCTGAGAAAACTGCTCCAGAGATGGGTGCAGGGAAAATAATAAAAACTCTTTTTTTGATGTATTCATCCTGTAGCTATAAAAGGAATAGCTCAATTGAAGAGTTCCTAAAATTTTACTGGGTTTGGTGCTGTTAAACTTTGCCCAAAAAATAGTACATTGAGCATTTTTGTATGAAGCACAGCTTCAGAAAGAATTTTGTTCTCTGAAACTAACACAGGGTTTTTAGCTTAACTGGCATCTAATGTATTTGCAAAGTTGCATTGGAAGTGTCAACTTTAATTTCAGGTTAAATAGTGTTAGCAACATCAACTTTCTCCACCTGGTAAACAGAGGATGCAGATGGGGTATCCTTTAAGATGATTTTCTTCAGCAGGTCAGAAGAGGTCAGCCTGGGACTAAGGGAGCTTGGAGTGAGCCTGGGGTGAGCTGTCAGGATGCAGAGCTGGGGCTGGCTGTGCCCCAGAGTGAAGCAACTCACCATCGAGGGCTTGTCTTGGGTATCTTGAAGGCAGGAATGTTGAGCTTTAGGAACTGGTGATTGTGTTGGTATTTATGAAGTAGAACTAGAAAATACAAATCTGCNGTTTAACCTGCTTTTTTCCTGCCACTCAAATCTGAAACACATGGACACAGTGAGGATGGAGTCACTGGAATATGATGTTTTCAGTGAATGCAAAACATGGGATGGTGCTTCAGCAGGTGAGCCAGTGGTAGCAGATTCTAGATATTTTATTGCCATACCAGATTTTATAAGTTCTTGGGCCTTTACTGTGTAAGTTGAAGGTCTGAAATTCAAGGAAAGAATAAACTTGGAGCATTCTAGCGCAGGGCTCATGTGGCTGTTCCTTGAAGTACTCAACAGACAGCTCTGCGATAGGAACCCAACTCATGCTGTCTCATGCACAAGGCTCGAGCAGAGTTAACTTTGCTAAAGCTTAAATCAAGTTAATGTGACATTAATCAAGATTTCTGCTTTTGTGTGTGTAAAGGACCATCTTGCTTAGTGCTGGCCAGTCTCAGTGAGGGAAATCTACTGAAACATTTTTCTAGAAATTGTGAAAGAACTGACTCCCGAGGCTCACATCACTTTACCTACGTTGCAGACAAGTCCTTGAATATGCATGTTGGGAAAATAATTTTCTTTTAATTTTATTTCATAATTAATGGTCTAAATTTTGTTGGACTGAAGAAATAAGGGAGTCTTCCACTGAGCCCTTTCCAGCATTAACAGCACTATAGAGCTGGTTACTTTCTTTTAACATCTGGATCTGAACCTAAGACCTCATTAGTAATAACTCTGTCTAAACTGCTTTGCAAGTTGTTGTGAGCAAGGAGGATTTATCTTGCTTTAATGCAACTAAAAGAATGGGCTAGTGCTACTCAGCAATTAATGAACCAGTAAAACATCCCAAAAACCAATATATAACTGATTGCTCTCTGCTGTGTAGTCAGCTTTGCCCAGAGTGATGCTCTCCAGCTGTGGAGGAGGTTGAGCTCTAGCCTTTTGGTTCTGTTTTTGCTCTTCCCACTCTATCTTGATGTGGAAAGCCAACAGGAGAGAATCTAAAGCCCATGACTTATGGTAAAATAGTGACACATGTTCAGCTGTGAATAACCTGCAGCATGGTAGGTTGTGGAGGTACAAATGATTTGGGGGATCCTTGTGCCTGTAGGTAAGATGCAGCCCTGTTCTGTGTTTGAAAAAAAAATGGGAGGGGTGAGGCTAGACTGGCTGGCAGAAAAGTTTTATGGCCAAATGGAGCTTGCTTGTGATTAAAAAATCCCTCCAGCAGCATCTGGTGATTGCAGATCTGCCTGTTCAACCCCAGCCTCCCCACCTGTTTGTTTTGGGTTTCTGCTGGAAGTTACTGCTGCTGGAGGAGGGTTAGTGTAAGGGGGTTGTTTCTTGGCCATCAAGCCTGTTAGCTTTATCAAAAAGTAATTTAATATGCAAAGTGGTTATTTTTAAGCCCGGTATTGTATACCTTTGTCTTGGGCCAGAATAACCCTCCCAAGCCAAACTTACGTGACCTGAGCATGTGTCTTTCTATAGACAAAATAACTTTGATCCTTCAGTAATTATCAATGCACAGTACTGATGGTGATATAAAAAATTGTGATAAGGTACGGTGGGATGACAGCTCTTTTGTCTTGGTGTAGCCCCTAGCCAGTGCCTGTGTTTTTGACCAAGTTCAACCTGTGTGTTAGGGCTGTCTGAGATTTCTTTAAATCCCCTCCTCTCCTGGATTTAGCTAAAGGAAAAAAAAGGACTAGCAGAAATAATTCTAAAAGTTGCTGGTCCTCTCCAACTTGTTGAGCTTTTTGAAATAAATGAGTTCCATCAGACAGCTGAAGAGGTAAGAGTTAGCATTCCTTGATGAGTTTATTTTTTTTATTATTATAAATATAATAGCCTGCAGAGCTATTAACTGACCCTTATAAAATGCTGCAGCCATTACCTTACAATAAATGTCAATATGTTGTATTTTAACAACTCTGAGAGTAAACAACTAGTCTGACTAGTACATGTACAGAGGTGGGAGATTCCCTCCTGACTCTTCCTCCGATGCAGCTGGATCCTCTGAGACATTCTCATGTCACACTGCCATCGGTCTGGGCTGCCTGGTGGAAAGTGCAGGGTGACCTTTCTGTCACTGCTTAAGGAGGCTTTGAGCTTTGCAGCATCTCCCATCTGAGCTCCCCAATCCCATGGTGACGATGACGTACGGCCGCATGGCACTGGGCAGGGCCACTCCTCTGAGGTCATGAAAATAACCTGGGGGTTAGCCTCGTGCCTGCTGGCTACAGCCATCCCCAGTCTGCAAAGGTTACTCGTGAAAGTGGCATTGTTCAGATAAAGGCTCCACAACGGCATTTTCTATTCTTCCTAATGTTCCAGTCCCCCACTGGGTATATTTCCTTAGGACACGAGCGTGTACAGTGAACTATCCAAGTCTTGGTCTCTATAGTCTGGTTTGTTCTTTGGTCCCTGCATTCAGGACGGATCTGGAGACTCTCTTTGGTGTGCAAAGCACCTGACCAGTAGGACTGGCTGATCTGAGGCACAGTCTTGCTCTGGATGGGGGCTGTGTGAAAATGCATCTTCAGAACTTCTGCTGGAGCTGCTGTGCAAGTGGGAGAAGGCTGCAAAGCCCCAGGCTGCTGACTGTACAGCTCCCTTTGAGGGGTCAGCTGGAGTATGAGGAGATGTTCCTGTCCAAGCAGAGATAGCTGTAATAACAGAGACAGCAAAGGCTGGGCTTGGCAAACCGAGCTGCTGTATAACATAAATGTTCTTTTCTTTTAATAGCTGTGTGCCAAGGGACTGAACCAAGTGTTCATTAATTTAATATTTTTTTTGCATATATTTTTCCTTCAATTTCATTTTTCTTTTGTAATTTGATAAAAGCCAGAGATTCTATGTTATATTATGAATACGGATTTGTAGCCAGCAGCTATGTGGAAAAATCAATACATTCCCAGTTCACTCCCAGGTGTTTCTGCTAACTGGGAGGGCAGAGCAAGGCTGCTGCCAGGAATGTATTCTGCTGCCTGCTGATTAAAATGGATCAGGGCAAAATGGCTAAAAAGTACTCAAAGTTGAAGAAGAAAAATGTATTCACTGGGGTTATATATTTCGTGAATTAAGCTTCAGTTAAATAAAGATGAACTCAAATGAGAAAATATCAGGAATGCAAGAAGGAAATAATTCTTCAGAGCAGAAATTGCCAATTAAAATATACAGTCCTGCTGGACTTGTTACCCACCTTTAACAGATCCATGTAAATAATGTCAGACACTTGACAGACTAGTGAAAAATAACCTGCCCCGAAATGATACTTGGTGCTTGGCTACTTGTCTGCAACTGAGTCTTCTAATGGAAAACATGTGAAATGTATTGACTGGAGGAGCAGTGTAAAGTGATAGCTCAGAGTGCGTAACAAAGCTGAGAAGAGTGTAGAAATAACAATGAGAGTGGGTTTTTGAAAGCTGCAAACTGTGATAAAAAATCCCTGGCTATTGTGCAAAAATAAGTGATAGTGCTTGTCTGCATTGCAATCAGAGATTTCAGTTTGGACATAATGAGTTGGGATGTTTCCCTCTGAGCCAAAGGCTGTGCATAGCTGGACTTAAAATAGACACCACTCCGAAAGGGCCTAGAACTCTCCTCTGTGTGCTGTCACATCTTAGAACACACGCCAGTTACTTAGTTAATTAGGAGATGACAAATTAATATTTGCTAAGTGAAATTGAAGACTGTTGTATTAGCGAGCTGCCCAGGATTATATCATTTTTGAGATAATTTGGGTTATGATGCAGCAGCAAGGCTAAGGTATCTAAAGCTCATGTTTCACAGGGGTGGAAAAAAATTAATCTTGCATTCTTCCTTCCCAAAAGGTTTCATCCAATGGCCAATGTCATCAATTGGATTCCATCAGCTCTGGGAGACTGAGGCTCAGTTCTGTGCCCTTAGTGTCTCCTAATTGGGAACTCCCTGCCTAAAACTCAGCAACACCTGGACCTGAGAGAACCTTTTGGAGCCTGTTGGTTTACATGTTTTCCTGTAGAAAGAATATTGTAGAACAAATTAATCAATGAAATATCCGAGTATCTGTTTGCCTTCATCCACAGCAGAGCAGCATGGTCCTTGCAGAGCAAAGCTGTTCCATGCATGCAGGAATCGCTGCTCCTGTGAGATGCTCTGGGGTATAAATACCCTCATGGAGTGAAGTCAAGGCGGTATTTTATTAACTGCTGTTGGGCTTTAAATGAAGCTGAAAATCCACTTAGGACTTGGCTCCTTTTGGCTGAGATCAGACTTTAAGTAAAAAGAAAGTCCAGTGTTAATTGCTCAAAACTGTACTTAATGTTTGGACCAACTGATGCTGTTTATTTCATCTCTCGGTAGCCCTGAGTGCAACAACAGGAGGCTGGATTTTGGTGGTGTTCAGGGTGGGCAGGTCTTTGGCTTTGTTCGGTGCTGTGGGCAATATGATGTCTGCAAAGCCATGGGTTCTGCTGCAGCAGGTGGGGTCAGAAGGTAGAATGGGTTGAGCTGGGCAGATTTATTCTACCTGGCCTCGGAGTCGAAGGCTGTCCTTTTATCACTGTAGGCTGTGCTGTATCTGTGTGAGTGAAGGTAATTCACTGCACTTGGGGTTTGAGATCTGAGCTAATGACTTCTTCTGACGCTGCTGTCTCTTGCTGAGCTTAGTTTCAAATACCCTCATGTTTTTTCTATGAGCCTTGAATAAATCAAATAGTGTAGAGCAGAAATAGAGGGGGAAAAAAAGGTTTTGAAAGGGAGAACAAGCTGAGAGATCTATCCTGCAGAACTTTGCTGCTGTTGATGGTGCTTAAGGACAGCTCTAGCAGTGTCTGAGCTCCTCTGATTTATGGGGTGGGCAGCATCTTAAAGCTTTCTGCTTCATTTGGAAGCACTTGTTAATAGTCTACTTGAAGAAGGAGGATGAGATTTGGCCGAGGATTTTATCAGCATTTATTGGCTTAGAGCTGGCAGTAATGCTGCAAGGCTCTGCTGGGAAGATATGAAGTGAGTAAACAGATTTTCTGCGTGGATGGTTGTAAATTTGAGAAGTCTTAAACTTTGGTCTTACATGATGTTTGTAAGGATCCTGCAAGATCTAAAGCACAAGAGAAATGTCTCTTACCAGAGGTCACTGTCTTCAGCAGTCATCTTCTCTTGTCAGATTTATTGCCACAACATGGTTAGTCCAGAACCAAAATAACAGAATCTATGGGAAAACTTTAAAACAAGTTTGATGTTCATGTAGCTGCTGCAGGGTGCTGAGGAAGGAGCATCGGTTAGTGCTGAGCAGGGCTAAAGAGGGAGAGAAGTTTTTAGTTTCACTTTTCTTTTTCCCAGGGAGGGGAGGAAAAGTCTGCAGTGTGTTTCAGTATGTCACAGCAGCACTTGTGTGCTCACAGTAGAAAATGGAATTGTGAGAATTTGGTGCAGTAGGAGAAGTGGTGATGCTGCCAAGCAGATGCCCAGGAGCTCTCCTCAGCTGGAAGCTGGTACCCAGCTGGGATCCCAGGACTGGGGTCACCTGTAAAGGGGAAATTCCAGAGCTTACACCCAGAGCAGCTTTCCAGGAGCTTGAAGGGTAGAGAATGGTCCTGATGGGACTGGAGGGCTGCAGGGACTTTTAATACCCTACCAGTTGAGTTGCCCTTTCGTCTGATGCTCCACAGAGGCTGTGGAAGATGGGAGCAGAATAAACCCAGGCAGGGACTGTGCAGAGAGCTGGCCTGTGCCAGTGTGTTCTCACCATGTGTATGGCTGCTTGAAATTAATTTATGCTCTTGACTAACATATATTTCCCCTTTAGAGAGCTACCCACCATCCTATGTGATGTTCCTGCTGTCCTTCTGGTGTTACTGCATGACACAAATGTGCTTTTATTCACCACAACTATTGCAACTTTACAAAGTGTTGTTAAGAGGGAAAGAGGGATTGACCAGGCAGCGTTTAATTGTTACTGGTTCTGTTTTTATTATATTTAGAAAATGTGTTTAACACAGTGTCAGACTATAGGAATTATCTAGAGATGGATAAAATGCTGTGACACTTTCTATGTGGCTTATAAAAAGGTTTGAGTGGTGATTTAAATGTAGTCACTTTCCCTTTCAGAGGCAATTTTGGTATTTAAAAGTCTCTTTAATCTGCCAGAGAACACCTACTATTTCACTGGAAGCTGAAGCCGTACAAATTGGAATTAGAGGCTGGGCACACTTTTAATGCCATTTATTGATTATATTCTGGAACAAATTGCCAAGGGCAATGAAAATACTCAAAGGTTGACCATCCAAGAGTAGAATGTGTATTAGCTAAACACTAGCTTAGGCTTGGTCAAACCCAAGTATATTATTCAGTACCGTGGATGACTGAAACTCAGGCTTCTGGTACACAGAAGATCAAATTAAATATTTTAATATGCTTTTCTGAATATAAATTCTGTGGTTATTATCAAGCAAATATTGTCTTAGCCACCCTTGGCAGACATGCTTTGGAAAGCTCTTGTGTTTCTCTTCCTGGTCTTGTGTCCTCTAAGTTGCAGCTTTGTTTTATACAAATATTTGTACATAATGTGTGTGAATACATAAAACAAGTGAAGGAGGGTTGTCTCGGGGTCTTTCACTGGCTGATGAACGTGACTGTGGGAACTGATTATGCAGAAGATGAAAAAGTCCTTGTAACATGAGGGTTTAGAGTAAAAAAACCTCTTTACAGAAGTTACATATTCTGCTTAGTTCTTAAATATGATGTGATGTGATTATTCTGTGCCTAAAGACTGTTGAATTCTACCAGCTTTATCACATCCATTTATTGCAATGCTTTGGGGAAAGATTAGCACCTAATGCTTTGAGTAATGACTTCTTGAAATCCACTTAATTTTCTCCCTTCACCACCTAATCATTGAACACTTGTTATTAATTACTTGTAATAATTATTGTCCATGTGTCTGATTTTTCTAACAAACGTAACAGTTGCAGAGCATTTATCAGGGACATCTGTAGATTCTCTGGCATAGTTAACGTTGTGGGTCAAATCTGTTACTGTGGCTTTGGGTCAGGGCAACACAATTTGAAATTTTAAGTGGGATCTGAGACAGATAATTGCCTTGATGGCCCTGTTTGTTTTTTTGCTGTGCTAAATTGTATTTCCTGGAAACACTTGATATTAACTTATAACTCAAGATCTTGGTACATAAGCACTTCAGGGTGAGTTAACTCCTTTTTCTTTTTTTTCCCCTGAAATATCAGAGTTCGTAAAGTCATAAAATCCTTTTTCTCCTCTTTGCTCTGGCATAAAAAAATGAAAAGCCCAATGAATTTTCTGTTGAACTAAGAGCAAGTTTAATGTGCTCTGATGTGGATGGGATCCTGTCTGCAAAGCACTCCCTGTGAGGGGCAGGATGGCATACACAATGCTTCACCCACAAAGGGGAAAAACTCAGCCAAGCCTTGCCTTGAAATCAAGCTGCAAGCAAAGCAAGTGACCCCCCTCTCCTCCAGCTCTGCAGTGGAGTGCTTCAGCAGCATGGATGTGGGCAGGCTGCAGCCGCTCCTGTCCTGTCTGCTCTTTCCATCATTGCTGCCTTTCCAGGTAGAAAGCATTTGAGAATTTCTCATTTGGTGCCCAGGATGGGAAGGGCTCCTGTTGAATTTTCATCACCTCTCTGATCTCTGCCTATTGCTTTAAGGCAATCCTGAAGCTTGGCACCAGGAGGAATATTCCATGCTTAACTTCTAGGAATTGCCCCTGGAGCCAAGCTGTTCTCATTTTAAGGGTAGATTTTTCCCTGTAGTAAATCAGAGCAGAGAATTACTTCCCCATAACTTTTTTGTTTGTGATAAAACAAACCAAATGGCAAAAATATTTGCTCTGTAGCACGGCAACAAAGAAATGGGCTGTTTAGCAACATAACTGAAAATGATCCTTAATATAATTATAGCTTTTCCCATGCCAAGAGATGATGATGGAGGCACCTCACTAGGTAGGGTAATGATCCTGTGCTTAGACATTGCATAATAAACTCAGAAATGCAGAGATGCAATTCTCCTCTGGCTCATCAGCTGCTCTGGTCCATGGCCTCGGCTGGATCACTGTTCTTCTGTGCTCATGTTTCACTTGGAATCATTTAGACTTTTTTTAGACTTTTAAGTGCCTCATACATCTCTGCCCTGCAGGATGATGGTGCCTGATCTCTGTAGGTTCCAGGTATTGGTGGAGCAGATGCTGCTGTAGGTTATCATGTTGCTGTTATAAAAACTGGCCAGAAAACCTCAGTGATTGCTGCTTCTGGTAACTTTCCATTCCTTCCTCCTGCTCTTGAGGATATGAGTTAGTCTTGGGCTGGCAACTTTCTGGCTTGCTTTGGCCACTGTTGGTGTTTGGCCCTGTTCTGAGGCTGTTAACTGGATCTGATCCACCAACATGGCCAGGATCAGTCCTACCCATGATTTGAGGACAGTTTTCAAAAACCTTTGTCTGCCTGAGAAGTCTTAGTGCACCGGCATATCTCAAATGCATACTGTCATTAAATAATAGCTTGTCAGAAGAAAAGCCTTCCCCAGGCATTGGTGCTTTGTGCTGTATTTGAAGAAGGAGGTATAATCACAAGGCAGGTCTTAATTTTCTGTTTATCATAAATAATTTTGAATGGGTCTTCATTGGAAAACAGAGTTTATTAATGAACAGGAATGCATGAGGCTGGTGTGAAGGCTTTGATTTCTCAGAACTGTATAATGTGTAGGGAAATTCCTTTTTTTGTGGCTAGAACTTAACAGAAAGGAAGATGGGAAGTTGCAGCATATCAAAAAAGCTGGAAGTCCCAGATGCCAGCAAACAGATTTTCTGCATTGGTCAGCTGCTGCCTGGCCAAGGACGTGATCCTTTATCAGGGATTGAAGTTTCCTCTGGGTGGCTAGCTTGCCACGAGTGGCAGTTTGAAGGGCTTGTTTTCAGTGATGTTTTTCACGCTGCTTTCAGCTGGGGTTTGTGCTGTTTTTAAAGGCAGTGCAGGCGAGAGCCTTGCAGCCAGCGGAGGTCACTGCCTGGAGTGCGGGAGCTGGGATTGCAGACACGCTTCTCTGGGAAAATCCCAACTTCTGCTGCTGTTTGGGAAAGGAAAGAAGCAGGACACTTTCATTTCTCTCCTCCACTTCCATTTCTGATATTTTTATATGCATGGAGTTTTCTTCCTGCTTTTAATTTTTATTTTAGCTCTGCCTGGANGAAAGGAAGATGGGAAGTTGCAGCATATCAAAAAAGCTGGAAGTGCTGGATGCCAGCAAACAGATTTTCTGCACTGGTCAGATGCTGCCCGGCCAAGGACGTGATCCTTTATCAGGGATTGAAGTTTCCTCTGGGTGGCTAGCTTGCCACGAGTGGTAGTTTGAAGGGCTTGTTTTCAGTGATGCTTTTCACGCTGCTTTCAGCTGGGGTTTGTGCTGTTTTTAAAGGCCGTGCAGGCGAGAGCCTTGCAGCCAGCGGAGGTCACTGCCTGGAGTGCGGGAGCTGGGATTGCAGACACGGTTCTCTGGGAAAATCCCAACTTCTGCTGCTGTTTGGGAAAGGAAAGAAGCAGAACACTTCCGTTTCTCTCCATCTTTCTGATATTTTTATATGCACGGAGTTTTCTTCCTGCTTTTCATTTTTATTTTAGCTCTGCCTGGAAACTTGCAGAAGTGAAATAGAAACATGATTCTTGCATGTCTAGAGAAGTGGATTTAAGTCCAGGTAAAGCATGGTGTGTAACTGGAGGCTGGAATTTTTTTGTTTTCAGGCAGGTGTTTTCACAGCTTCCTTGGGCTCAGCATGGCTTTGCCACTGATCTAGCCCATGCAGGCACAGCAAGGTGGTGTAGGTCTTGTAGGAGTTGGAAGAATTGCTCAGGTCAGCAAGCTGGGAGGGCAGGAGGGGTCTCCTCACCTGAGCTGCGTTTTTGGTTTGTCCATTTAGAGCCTGTACTTGGAACCTGTGGTGAGGGGAACATTTTGTAATGCAGCTCAAACCTTTCCTCCCCTGTCAAACCTGATTACTGAAGGTGCACTTCATATCATACTCCCTTTGATTTTTTTTTTTTTGCAGGCATAGGTACAGCAGACACTGTTCAGGACCACTCTTCCTTCTACAAAATATATAATGGACTAATTCTTTTTTAACAAGTGAAAATTCTCATGGACTAGAGCTTTGTATTTAAAAAAGCTTGGGTGGTCAGTTAACTGCATCAATTTAAGCTAACAAGCTTGTTGAGTGAGGGGTTTTTGATTATTGATAATCTATCCACACTTCTTCCTTTCCATCATCCCAAAGATGGATTTTTCCAGGCAAATCCCCTCTGAATCACATGATGTGAATAACTGGCATGTATGTATCTCTCTCCTGAAGTGTATCTGCCCCTATACTATTTTTATTCCAGAAAATAAAGTGCCCCTTCAGCAGGAAAAGGCAGGTACAAAGTGTTTCCATGGTCAGGTTTGGGGAGGATGAGTGAAGTTAAGCTTGGCTGCAGTGGGTGCACATCTTTCTCAAACATGCTGCTGGCAGCCCAGCACTGAGCAAAGGCTTAATAACAGTTCCCAAATATGTTGCTAAAAGCAACAGAGGATTAAGTGAAAGTCCTTTATCTCAAAGGTATCTCCAGAGCCTGGCTGAGGGCTGGATGAACTGTCCTGATGACAACTCACTTCAAGCCTCTGATTCTGGATGGGGGATTTCTGTGTTCCATGTTGGTTCAGATATTTAATGGGGTTTATTGTAATTTCCCCTTTTTTGTGAATGAAAATCTGAAACTCTCCATTTTAAAAAAGATTTTTTTTTTCCTGAAAGCTTACTGCTTTTGTTCTCATCCAGGCTCCCTTTCCCATTAAAGGCTGGGTCAGGACATCTTTCCAGGTCCCTGTTAATCAGAGCTTTTCTATGATTCTCTGATTTTGTGTTGGGCAAAGTTTTGTCAGGTTTTACCCGAACATGTTAATAGCTTTGATCAAAGCCTTTTTTTTCTTGTAATTACCCAGTTCCAGGCTGAAATAATTAATCTGGAGATAACATGAATCAGCAGCACAGATGTCTTCCTAGTTCCTTTCCATCAGAGGGGTTATTTGCCTTTCCTGGGCAAGCTTCAGCAGAACTGGCATGTGTTTGTCGGAGTGAACTTACTGCCTCTGTTTGGGGCTGGAAATCCGGTGAGGTGCAGGTCTGCAATGACTGGGATTCCTGCATTTCCTGGGGTTGATTTGTCAGGAAACTCCATCATTTACTGCCACTCTGGCTTTCTGCGTAAACCTGAATGAACTGTCAATGTGCAAGCTCAGATGTCAGGATTGATAAACCAACTACATACTTATCACAGTGTGCTGCATTCTCACCCACTGTTGGCTTTCTTGGCTTGCAAGGCAATTGCTAGCGTATGAGGTTTGCTGTTGTAGCTTTTCTTTTGAATTTTAATGCAAGAAGCAGCTTGGTCCCTCCTGCTACCTGATTGCTCTGAATCATGGTAATTTATAGAACCTCATTTGTCTCTTGCCTGTTATCTCAATACTAGCTTAAAAGTGGTCGAAATCTACAGGCAGACTTTGTTTCATGCTGAGGGAGCAGGAATCCACCCATTTAAAGTGTTTTGCCTGAGTAAAAAAAAAAAATNGCTGTACCTTGGGCTGACATACAGGCAGTAAGTTCACATCATGTTCCTTCCTGCTCTGTCTTACAATGGTGTTTTACAGTTATCCATCCCCGTGGTGGTTACTGGAATGCTGTGTGGCACTGGGAATGTCCCAGGGCTCTGCAGAGTTAAAGGGAATATAATGAATTGCATCTGAAAATGTCCAATTGGGAAGTCATAACGATCCTGTGAATGTCAGGAGGAGGAAAGAAAAAAAAAATCAGTGCTGTGATGTAAGAAGCAGCAGTTGGCAGCAAAACCCTTCTGAGCTGGGGAAGTCTAAATAGGAGCCACTGAACCTTGGGCTGCTTTCTCGAGTGTTTCCCAGAACATCCCTTGTGCCTCTGACTTTGTGCCAGGGCACCAGCTGTGTTTGCTGTCCAGCCTCCTCTCACCCTGTGTGTTACCACGATGTGACCAAAAACCAAAAACCACCGGTTGCCTGTTTCCAGGGGCTTTATCTGCAGTGACAGCCTTAATTAGGGAGCATTTAATTCAATTAGTAGCTTGTGTGATGGTAACTGCATGCTCACAAACATGGGTGTGTGCATGTGAAAATAACTCCTCTCCCTGCACTTTATCTACCTGCAGTATTTTTTATCTTTTGGTGATTTATAAATTTGTCACATCATCAGCCTGGGCTAACAGGACCCAAGACACAATTTTAAGCTGGTGGGAGCTCTGCAGCTTTATGGAAATCAGCAGAGTGGAAAAGGGTCATCCAAAGTGTAACAAGCTGACCATCAATTTTCAGAGAATCTCCTCCAATAAAAACAATGAGGGGTTTTTTCTTTTCCCTATAAGATGAAAATGGAAGCGATGTTTTCTGAAACTGTCATGGGAGCTCCAAAAAAAAAAAAATCTGTCTCTGTAGAGGTCTGCTAAGGAGGCAACCTGCTGTTTATTCTACTTTTTCTCTTTATTAAAGACAATGCCAGGAGGCAACCTGCTGAGCGGATGCTGTTACAACCTGTCCAGTGCATGATGTTGTATTTGCAGAGATGATTCCACAATAAATACAGCTCATGAATTTCCTTCCATTCCTGCTAACACCTGTGTGATTGGAGATCAGGCTGCTCACCTTAATGATGGTGACACCTAGGATATGTTTGGGTTTAGATAATTAGGGTTGCTTAGAGGATTGGGTAACACCTTTTAGCAATATTGACATTAAAACTAATTGCTGGTTGAACTCCTCTGGAAAGTCTGAAGGCATCCAGGTTCAGCCTGTAGTGATTCATGAGCTGTGTGATCCTGTTCCTGCAAACAG
>VZTO01021361.1:7710-37687 GCA_013400615.1 Syrrhaptes paradoxus
AAAAAAAAAGAAGAAATACAACAGATCAATCTTCAGAGTAAGTGGATAGGAAGTTATGCTAAAACAGTATTTTCTTTAAATTTCTTATGCTTTGATAATACCTAAACAGTATCATATATATCATAGAATAATAGAATGGTTTGGGTTGTAAGGGACCTTAAAGATCATCAAGTTCCAACACCCCTGCCACAGGCAGCAGGGACACCCTCCACTAGCCCAGGTTGCTCAAAGCCTCATCCAGTCTGGCCTTGAACACCTCCAGGGATGGGGCATCCACAGCTTCTCTGAGCAACCTGTTCCAGTGCCTCACCGCTCTCACAGTGAAAAATTTCTTCCTAATATCTAATCTAAACCTGCCCTCTTTCAGCTTATAACTGTTACCCCTTGTCCTATTGTAACACTCCCTGATAAAGAGTGCCTCCCCATCTCTCCTGTAGGCCCACTTTAGGTACTGATAGGCTGCTATTAGGTCTCCTCATAAGAGCTAAAATAACTGTGTAGTAAAATGAGGAATGCACTGGTCTTCTCAGTCTTTAATGTCTTGTGGGGAATCATGAAAAGATATAAAAGTCAGATCCAGTCAGAGTGAAGGTCCATCTGGATGCAAAGCTTTGTGTTAATTCTCAGACAAGTTGCTGAAAGCATATTCCTCAGGAAGAATATAAGATCAAGAATATATACATTATTGAATTAAAAAGAAAAAAAAAGATGACCGGTCTCATTTAAATAGTTAAGTAAATCATAGATAATCTATTTGAGAACACTTCCTAATAAAAACAAAAGCTAATAATGGGATTGGCACACCAGTTTAAACCATATCAAAACAAATCACTAGGAACAGCTGCCTTATAGCCTGAAGACCTGTAATTAGGACTCTTCTCTGGGATATTGGAAACCTAGACTTAAATTGCTTTCCTGAGTAACTAAAAAAAGTGTATTTTAGGTGTGCAGTTGTAGTTTTCCAGTAATTAACTCAAATTTTGAAGTTAATTGTGGAAACTGTGGGCTTGAAGGCAAATGTAGGCCACCATAAATAACCTTCAATTCTTATAGAAAAACCCAGAAATGCAGAAAACTGAAATTTCCAATCAGAAAAGTTCTGGTTGAGATATCAAAAAATAAGACAAAATAATATCAGCCACATGCTAGCTACAAATATCCAGCCAAGACACTAAGAACAAGTGCATCCTGCAAGACAGGATGGCTTTGGGATAAAATAGGTAAGGAAAAACAAAGTCAGTAAATCTCTCTCAGACTAGTGGGAAGTTAAAAAGCATATTTTCTTGAGAGCTAACTGGTTTTTTACTGCATTTTGGCGTATCTGAAGATTGCTCTAATGACCTGCTTATTATTTGCTTTTGAAAAGAATGATATTTTTCCCTTATAGATGAACTTCTGTTTCACCGGTATTTATTATTTTTGTCAAAAATACTAGTAAGCAAGGTATTTGTTATATCTAATAAGAAGTCTCTATGCTTCTGATATTACTGTTCTAGGGAAGTAGGCATGGTTGCAATTAACAATATTAAATGAGAATGGGAAGTCAAACTACTAGAAAAAAAATAATTCTTTTTGAAATTAATAAAATATTCAAGAAATAAACTTAGGGCTTTAGGGTCACTATATAGAACACTGGTGTCCCATAACTGTGTTCTATGTAAATATAGACATGAACAGTCTTTTAAAGGAGAATAACACTAAGCAATGAGAGCAGAAACCTGACCTTTTTAATTTAATATTATAGACACAAACAATGAACTAGAATAATATATTGAGCTCTCCTTATAGGTCTTGAGAAGATCTATATAGATACACTGACAGGAAACAGTAAGTCAAAGACATAGCCATATATTTCTGTCAGTTACTGTGGTTCTTTCTATGCACATTTACCATCAGTCTATATACAGTTTCCATACTCGTTTTTATAGTCCAGCTTTAAATAAGACACAACTTATATGATAATATTTCCACTTTTTTAAAAATGTTTTATTTTGATGAAGAACCTGAAGCACCATAGACCATGTCTTCATTTTTACTTCAGAAATTAAATTTTGCCTGTTTGCCTGTCTCATTTAATTTAAACCAAGCTTGAGTAGGAAGTGGGAGGAGAATCAGTACCAAAAGAATCACTACTCCCTCATCTCTCAAGGCTTTCAGCAACTTTCCAAACTTTCAGTTTGTCCAGTTTTAAACAACCTCTCAATTTTCATTTGTCACTCTTTTCTTCTTGAAAGGTTCTAACTTGATCATCATAATATTTGACAGCCTCGAAATTATTTATACAGAAATTTTCTCTGAGAAGATTATCGGCTTTTCTTGCTAAATATTTAAAAAAAAATATTCTGTTATGCAGCTTTACAGATCAGTAGGGCATTTTCTTTCTTCTTCTACCTTTACTCTTCAGACTTTTATTAAGTTTGTGTTTCCATTTTAGCTGTCTTCTCAGTGTGGATTTGTATTTCTCTGTCTTCTGTCAGACAATTTGAATTACTTGGGACTAACACTTTATATGCTATCTAACCACCTGTCTTGATGATAACATAGTTATCAGTTCCTTATTTGCCTGTATTCATAGATCCATCACACTATTTTCTTCTCTTTTCTTCAGATGTATTTTTTTATTTTATAAAGTTGGCTCTCTAGGCAAAATACTGATTAATATGTATAAAACCAATCTGCCATTACCCAAGAATCTGTAATATAACATTGATCATAAAACATCAGTAAAGCCTATACCTCACACAACTAGATATGTTTCTACAGGAAAAGTAACAAAATCATTTTAGAAATGAGAAAGATAACGTGTATAAATTTATCTGGAGTATCATTGGAAATTTTTGAATTATAATAGGTAAAAGCCACTTGATGGATCATCGGTGATATAAATGAAAGAATGGCAATTATTCTTGTTATGTACAAACACAACAAAAAAAAATTTAATGAGTATTACACATGAACCTACAGAGAAACATATTTGCAAATGTGAATAGACCAGAAGCAAAATTTGACAGCCTTTCAAACACCAACAACTAATATAAATTCTCTTGTATATTTCTTGAGAAGCTTCCTTGGTCTATGAGGAAAAGTTAGCCACTGGAAAAAAGGAAATAATTTTGTATACAGGTACATCTGAGGATGGACAAAGAAGAAATTAAATTATCTTGTTGGTACATACCTCAAGAATTTAATAATAATTATGTTAAACATTTAGAAGTACCTCTTGGTACTTGATAGCAACACAGAGGAGACTTGTTTTTAAACACAATAAATATTAATTGTCCAAAACTTGTAAGCAAAAAAAAACCCCATATCATTCTATTTGTGTTTTTGCCACTGAACTGAATTAATTCACTTAGGTTAATGTTTACTCTCTCTGCATGTAATTTGTGGGGTTTTTTTTTCAGTTTGAGTCATGAGACTCAACTAACTTCTACTGAATTTCTAGATTCATCTATTATTCCAATTTTTCATTTGTTTTTTATTTTCCAGTTATTATGAATGTCCATTGAATTAGTGAAAGAAGGTATTTAGAACCTAATATCACACTGAAATTTTATTTTTAATGCACTTCTATTGTTACTGTTTCTGTTTTGTTCTTATTCTCATTACTATAGAAAATAATGAAATCATTCTAATTATTTTGTTTCCCTGATACCTTCCCAAATGCATAAGCAACAAAACATAAATGTCATGCTGTTTAGCCACTACTACAACATAACAAACACACAGTCCTCTCAAAAGCCAGTGATTTTGCCATTTGTGACAGTAGTTTTGTTAGTCATTGACCACTAATTTAATCTTAGTATTTTGGTTTGAGACAGTAGACCACAGAAAACTGAGGAGTAATTTCTTGATCTAAATTATTTTTAGAGCTATTATTGAGCTGTCTAGCACTTCAAGTAATCAACTGTGAAGCAATTTCCAGTGCTTATTCCCAGATCCTGTTTTAATGACAGATTTTGAAGTTTATGTAAACTAGAAGAACTGCCAGGAGAGGATAATATTTTTCCTGACAAAGTATGTGGATTTACACACTAACAGCTCCTCAAAGACTCATATAACAAGAATTCAGAAAGTCAGTACAGTGGACTTTGCATGTCACTAAGAAATTCAAACATCCTTTTAAAGAAAGCCTAAGTTTTAAAGAGCTACTTTCTCTTTTCTTCTAGAAGCTTCCAATTTTCTTTCAATCTCCAGAAAGTACATTTTTTTCACAAATATTAAGTCATATTGGAATATCTAGTAGTAATAGTAATAACTACTGGCAATTGAACATTAAAAAAAACCCAACAATATTTATTTAACAAAGACTGAATTTATTTACATTTAGAAAGAAAATTAATAATGCTCCTTGCGTAATACACGGTTATACACTTCAAACTCATTTGAAGATAATTTACCTGAAGAAAAATAAGAGAAAAAAAGGTTTCAGTCTCTAGTAGTATTTGTAGGCAACACTAAGTAGTGTCTGATACATATTCCCATAAGTTTTGAAAGAGTCTTTCAACTCTAAAAAAACCCGACAAAACAGCTTGGAAAAAGAGGAGACTGAGGGGTGACCTAATTAATGTTTATAAATATGTGAAGGGTGAGTGTCAGGAGGATGGAGCCAGGCTCTTCTCTGTGACATCCAGTGATAGGACAAGGNACCCAAAACCAGAAAAATGAGGGGAAAAACCTATCATAGTTCAAGAAAATATATCAGCACAGCTTATTTTGGCAAGGAATAGGACTATGTGTTTTCTAGGTGATAAATAAATTGTGTTATTTGTTCAACTATAGACTTAGCGACCATCTTGCTTTCTTATGCATTGAAGACAAGAGGTCACTCAAAGAATTACCCTAGCTGCATATAACAGCTTGAGGCATGGAAAAGTAAGATTTTTAAAGACACGTCTGGGCCAAAGGTGAAAATAAAAAGTTAGTGTCCCAACTGCCATTTCTTCAACATGAGAAGAAACTGGTTCCTAGGCTGCTTATAAAGTGATAAAGATTAAAACTGGATTTTCACACCAAGAATTCCTCATGACTGCATGTCCTCTCATGCTCAAATACTCTTGTGCTGGCATTCTACCATGTGAATGAGCTACAGCTTAATATTCAAACAGCAATGTTTGACCTGTGCTGATAGCCTGCCTTTTTCAGTGGTATGCAATAGTCGTGCCTTAAACATACCAATGGCTGTGCTATTACAAGTGCAACACATAGATGGACTTGTTACAAAACAGATACCTCTAGACTTTGGTCTATTCTTGTAATCTAACTAGACTATAAAAAATTATAATTAGTTTCCTGTTTTGTTTTTATTTAATAGCCTGACTCTATCTGACCTTCTTTTATGACCCTCTTTCTTCGAGGGTGTAAACTTTTCTCCTTTTGTAACTTTTCACTTGTGACAAAGGACAATTCCCCTTGATTTTTCTTTCCTTGACATTTCTCCCTATAACTTATCAAACATTCTAAATCTGCTGAAAGGCATTCAGGAGTTTTTAGTTTGTTTAGTATTATTGCATCTCCTCCAGCATCCTCTGTATCTAATTCTTATTTTTACCGTAGGGTATGATTAGTCTTCTGAGGTGACTTCTGACTGTGAAGTGACCACCAAGCCACTCTGTCACTCCCATTCCTCAACAGAACAGGGGAAGAAAATATGGCAGAAGGCTTGTGGATTGAGATAAGGACAGGAAGATGACTTATCAGCTACCACCATGGGCAAAACAGAGTCAAGTTAAGGAAATTAGCTTAATTTATTGTCAATTAAAACCAAGTAGGATAGTGAGAAAAAAAACCCAAAACTAAACCTGCCTTCCCTCTGCCACCTCTTTCTTCCCAGGCTCAACTTCACTCCTGACTCTTGACCTCCTTCCCTGAGCAGTGCAGGCAGATTGGGAAGGGGGATTACGGTCAGGTCATAACAATTCGTCCCTATCACTCACTCCTCCTTATGATCTTCCTCTGCTTCAGTGTGGGGTGCCACCCATGGGACACAGTCCTTTAAGAACTTCTCCTTCATGAGTACTTTCCATGGGGTACAGTCTTCACAAACTGCTCCAGCAAGGTTCCTTTCCATGGGGTGCACTCCTTCAGGAACAGACTACTCCAGCATGGATCCCTCATAGGGCCACAGGTCCTGCCAGGAGCCAGCTCCAGCACAGGTTTTCCATGGGATTACAGCTTCAGCACATATCCACATGCTCCAGCACGGAATCCTCCATGTGCTGCAGCTGGATCTCTGCTCCACTGTGGACCTCCATGTGCTGCAGGGGGACAACCTGTATCACCACAGACTTCACAACAGGCTGCAGGGGAATCTCTGCTCTGGCTCCTGGAGCACCTCCTCCCCCTCCTTCTTCACTGACCTTGATATTTCACTCACTCCTCTCTGCCAGCTGCTACTGCGCAGCAGTTTTTACCCCTTACACATGTTATCAGAGGCACTACCAGCATCATTGATTGGCTCAGCTTTGTCCAGTGGCGAGTCCATCTTGGAGCTGTCTGAAACTGGCTCTGTCTGACTTGGGGACAGCTCCTGGTGTCTTCTCACAGAAGCCACCCCTGCAGGCCCCCTGAATACCAAAACCTTGCCATTCAAATCCAATGCATGTTCTTACTCAGGAGATGCTCAGGAGAGCACCTAGTATAATGTTTTGATCTATAACAAGAACTCCTAGATATTGTTAGAAGATTTCAACAGGAATATTTACAAATGTAGTATGGCTCTTATTGATAATTCTCAGAGGAAGCAGGCTTGATAAAACATTTGTTATTTTTGTGATATTATGGCATTATCTTACCTAGAAAGCTCTGCAAAATTGGTGGTGAGAGGTGAATGGATGCAAGATTTATAGTGCATAGATGAAATTTATATGTTACATTCATATGTAGAGTTTCTTACTGTTTGCTTTTGGTGCTTACTTCTCTGAATTTTTGAGTATGCATGGAGATGAGCTATGCTGATTAACACAGTGTTAAGAACATTCTCAACTTTAGCTTGAATAGGTCTGTGAGGATAAATAGTACCTGGATGATGTCCAAATTTAGAGCAGTAACTGGTAATTTTCTTATTTATAATTGAAGGTATGTGAATTAATTATGAAAGGTAAAAATGTTTCCACACATGTATTTGAATTTTATAATTAATTGTGCTCTCTATGTACACTCCATTACTTGCCATATGTGAAAAATACCAGTAGAATAGAAAGCTGTTTCTTTTGCCCCATTTATTTCTGAAATGGGGCTCTCAAGTTCCGTACCCTCTATATGCAAGACAAATAGAACTTTTTTTTCTCGCTTTGTGTAGAGCACAGTGAAAAGCTACAAGGGGAGAAAAAAAAATCCTCTTTTAGTTGGATCCTGTGATCTCAACTTCTGTAGCTGAATTTTTGCAACTGGATTTTCAGAGTAAGTTTTCAAACACTGTTGCTTGTTGTGTGTATAAAATGAAGTGCAAACTGGCTATGGTTTTACCTGCAGCATCTAATTGATATGTTAAAAAAAGTTGTCCTAGTTTCATCTGGCACAGAGTTAACTTTCTTTCTAGTAGCTAGTGTGAGACTATGTTTTGTATTTGTGTTGAGAAGGTGGCTGATAACATACTGATGTTTATAGTTGCTACCAGGACATTCAAAGACTTTTCAACTTCTCTGCTGTGCCAGTGTCTGCAGGTGCAGGAGAAGCTGGGAGGGAGCACAGCCTCAATTACTAGCCTAGGTTTCAATCGTAGATTTAGGATTGAGACCCAAATTAGCCAATGGTATATTTCATATCATGCACATCATTCTCAGTATGGAGATGAGGATCTGTCTAGAAGTTCTCTCGCTTGCTCTGGGTTAGCTCTTTCTTGTTCCAGATCATTCCCTCTCACTCCAGGTTGTCTCCCTCTGGGTCATCCTCTCTTGGGGTTTTCTAGCTCCCTCAGTCAGCTCTCGGTCTCAAATGCTCAGGCTCTTATCTCGTTTATGGGATTGCGGTTTAATGACTCCCTCTGCTCTGAGATCATTAACTGGGAACAGGCTGTGTCTTGGTCACTGTGCAGTGAGCAATTTCGCTGTGTATCGCTCCTTTGTATGTTTGTATATACCACTATTATTATCATTATTATTATTTTCAATTCTATTATATTTTAGTTATCAAATTGTTCTTATCTCCACCTATGAGTCTCTTTTCCCTTTATGCCTTTAATTCCCTCCCCCATTCCCAGAAGGGGAGAGGGTGAGAAAGCAGTTGTTGTGGTGTTTGTTTTGCTGGCCAGAGTCAAAACTACAACAAAAATGAAAATAATAAATTATTTGTGATAAGTAAATTGGAAGTCTATAACATTAATATCTCACAAATATTCAAAGAATAGTTTCCATAACCTGAGGTATTATTTTGGTTTGAGTTTTTTCTGAGTTATCTTAGTGTCTTCTCTATCTTTCTTTTTCTTTCTCTTTCTGTCTTTCTCTCTCTCTTTCTCTCTTCTTTTAGAAAATACATATATTTTATTTCAAAGAGAAAAAAATTTCACTTGCAAGTAATTGGCATACCTTAGGGTAATAAATAAGTGACCACATTTAATCTGTGGATTTTTAAAAATTATCTTTCTAAAATCCACTTATTTTGTGATTAACTATATTTGCAGGAATTTAAGAACTCTGATATTTGCCAAAGATTGACACTTTGTAAATTTTTTTCTTAACATTAAGTCTGACCTTAAAAATTTTACAAAATTGTTTAATTATTTTGTATTTTAAAAGAGTCAATCATGTGATGTGATAAAAGGCTAGGAAACTGTCTGCAGCTTACAGCGTTTAGAATTTCAAAAACATGGTCTTTGCCAGTCCTTATTAAGTAGTGAAAAATATCAACAGGAAAAAGTAATATTGCTTTAGAGGAGTGGTAAATTCATAGTTTTATCATTTCTTATGAATGGCTTGTTTATAAAATATCCTTGTTCATGGTTCAAGCATAGAGAGTAGGTAGACAAGTAATTTTTGGACTCCAGGACAGGTAATAAGGGTGTGAATACCAAGCAGCAACTGAACCTAGCTTTAACACTCAGCTTAGTGTTCTTCATGTTTCATTGGCATTTAACAAGAAGAGACTGTCAGAACATTCTGTGTGATGTAGTAACTTAAACTCTTGGTGTGCTGAGGTTTTGCAATGGTGAACACAATGCTTTCAAAAAATAATGTTACATGCATCAGACCTTCTTGCTTTTTTTGTAAGAGTAGGAATTTCTGTAACAGTCAAGCAATTTTTTTAAATTTTAGAAATGTAAGGGGAAAAGAGAGGCACACTTTTATGAAATAGAAAGCCAAACCATTATTTGGTGTGGTACCATTAGTGTAGTCCCACTGGTTTTATTTGGGCAACTCTTAATTTCTGCCACTAAGCATTTGAAACACCTAAGTTGCTCCTATAAGCACTTTCTCAGTCATAGATGTACAAATAATTTTCATTGCCTTGAAGCTCAGCTTAAGGGAAGAACAGTGGAAACAGGTTCATTTTCTGGATTTACAGCTTCACTGTGGGTGTTTTTTTGTTGCTTGGTTTTGTTTGATTGTTTTTAAATAGAGACAATTTATATTTTTAATAATCTGAAATTCATAATGTCTTTTGTCTTAATATTCATTCAGTGCTATCTCATAACTTTGAAACACTTCTCTAAGTGTTGCTTCTAATTACTCAGTCACAGGGTGCAGACTTTTGGATTAAGCTTGAGAATACCTGAGGATTAATCTTGAGGGTAGTAGCTGTTATATTGGTTTTGTAAATTGAAAGTATTCCTTACTCAGTATTAAAACTGCTGCATAAACCTGACTGAATTCTAACATGCTTGATAGTTAAAATTCAGAAGGCCAGAAGGGCCACTTTCAAGTTGCTTCAGGAGTACACTAAGATTCAATAAAAGAAAAACTCAGTTCAAAAATATCTAAGAATGTTCTTTCTTTAAGAATGTGCGCAAATCTGAGTATTTAATTCAGTGGAATTATTTGAGATAGGCTTACTCCTGGCATGCATTTTATTCTTAAGCCACGGTTACATTGACTGTATTTTGTGCCATTGCTGGTAAATACTAGCTAAGCGCAGGTGAGAACTACAATTTGAGAAACAGCCAGAATTTGAAAGTTAATATGAAAAAAAATCCTATAACCTGAGGCCAAATTCTTTAAAGTAGTCTCAAATGAATCAAGAAGGGTTAGATGCTACTCATTGATACTCCAAACGCTGACGAATAACCTTCATGATGACAGGTTCTTTACTGTTTACTTTCTTTCCTTACTTAAGGAATGAAAAGTTTCTTCATTCATTTTTCATAAAAGCATATCTTTGATAGAGTAGTTGGTGAAATGGTAAGCTGTTCTAAGCATGTTATGTGGCTGAAGTACCAGATGATGAAGCTGACAAATACTCTGGGAGTGCGGAAGGAGGGAAGGAGGAAATATTAGATTTGCTATGACTTCACACCTGGGGTAAGAGATTGAAAATCATTATAATATAGTTTACAGAGAACAGTGGTGGTTTTTTGTGAATATCTCAGACAGTCATGAAACAGGTAAGGAGAGGTTCATAGGGAAAATAACATTTTCTAAGATCACATGATAAAATCAGAAAAAGAAGCAAAACCTAAAAATAACTTACCTGCCCAACAAGTTTAAGAAGTGTTTGTATACTCAAAAGTGTCTCTATTAACAACAGTTACAGTTCAATAGAAGATACAACTTATCTCAAACCTTGCTTACTTTAAATATTTATTTAATTTGCCATCTAGGAACTTAATCAGACTTTTACATACCTGAAATAGAAGATAATTTTACTCAGCAGTTATTGCTAGTGAAGTGTTTACAGTTACTATTGTGAAGAAGATAAATGTCAGGATAATATGTTGATATGTTGTTTCATTAAGAATGCAACAATACAAAAATACACAGTCTTTACTACTGTTCACTGTAGCCTGTGAAGGAGTTGGTTTTTTTTCTGTTTCTGGAGCTAATTTAATTTTTAACTCAGAAGCCACCTCTCTGGGCAATCTGTTCCAGTGCTTCACCACCCACATAGTAAAAAATTTCTTCCTGTAAGCACCCTCTAAATATTGAAAGGCCACAATAAGGTCTCCCCGGAACCTTCTCTTCTCCAAGCTGAATGACCACAGGTCTCTCAGCCTTTACTCATAGGAGAGGTGTTCCATCTCTCCGGTCATTTTTGTGCCCCTCCTCTGGAGCCGCTACAACAGGTTGTCCTGGTTTTGTCTGGGAGAGAATTAACTTTCTTCATATAAACTATTAAGAGGCTATGTTTTGGATTTGTGCTGAGGAGAAGGCTGATAACATGCTGATGCTTACAGTTGCTGCCAGAACAGTAAAGGACTTTTCAGCATCTCTGCTGTGCCAGTGTCTGCAGGTGCAGGAGAACCTGGGAGGAAGCATAGCCCACAATCACTGGTTTAGGATTTGACCTTAGGTTTGAGATTGAGACCCAGATTAACCAATGGTATATTTCACATCATGCATGTCACACCCAGTATATAGATGATGTTCTGTCTGGAAGTTCTCTCTCTCTGTGTAGTCTCTCTTTCCCTCTTGGACTCTCAGGCTCTTATCTCCTTCCTGGAATTGTGGTATCAAGACTCTCGCTGCTCTGGGATAGCCAGTTGTGAATGGGCTGGACCTTGGTCATCTGGTGGTGAGCAGTATCACTGTGTATCACTCATTTGTATATTTTTATATTTGTATATTATTATCATTATCATTAGTATTTGCAATTTTATTGTATTTTAGTTATTACATTGTTTTTATCTCAACCCATGAGTCTCTCTTCCCTTTACCCCTTTAATATTCTCCCCCATCCCTGGAAAAGTGGAGGGTGAGCGAGCAGTTGCACGGTGTTTGCTGCTGCGCCAGAGGTCCATGGCCGCCTTGTACTGTTCTAACAAATCCAGTTATGCTGTTTTGTGGGACCTGAGTGTCATTCCAGTTTGAGGAGTAGTCAGTTGGCTCAGGTTAAGCTGATCAGAGCACACAGTCCTGAGACAAGTGTTTCTCCCCAGGATCTTCCTCCAGGGCTTGAGCTCCCAGGTCTTCTGAAAACACATCTGACTTTTGCCAGGCATTTAAGGCTTCTTCTAAAATGAAAACACTTTTTTTTTCTTTTTCCTTCTAAAACAGTAGCCAGAGAGGAGTGCCCTCTTTTTATATAATGCTAGTAATAGTATTCTCCTTTTTCTTAGGCTCAGTTCCTTGCTATTTCTAAGGGAATTCAAATCCATTGTTTTCACCTCCCTGGAGATTATTTCAAACTCAGTGTTACAGACAGCTCTGAAACGGAGAGATATTCTGTATCCCTGTTAAAATTGTACTGTGGGGAAAAAAAATAAATTGAGAATCACTGGAAGAGAGCACACAGGAAGTGGCCAGATAAGGTCATTTTTGTGACACTGTATCTAGGTCATAGCCCCAGTACTTTTTATTCAAAAAATGTTTAATACAAATAGAGGAACATTAGTTGAAGAACTGTAATTGGGAAACTCCCTCTACATTTAGTGTCTCAACCAGCACAGTGCATTCCTGTTCTGACTTAATCTTGGTCTCTTTTCCTCTCCTTCATTAGTAAATCTTGATTGTTTTCTGTGCCATCATGTAGCTTCAATAGTGGAGAAGAAAATTCTTAAGGGCTGGTTGAGAAAAGTGTGATAATTAAGGCAGAGAAATAGCTAGACTGGTAAGAAAAGTGTATTTGAAACACCATAGGCTGACAATGAAGTTACACTTGTCTTTCTGCCTTCTTGCATGTGCGTTCTAATGACTGGAAAATCATTTGCTGGAGACAGAAACATTACCTTTACGCAGAAACTTTTAAAGAGAAAAGCTAACACTCTCTACCTCTATAAGAAGTATTAGCCTGTGGGTATTCCTGGAACAAAGTTGCACTACTTCCAGTGCTGTTGTAAGGTTTTAGGACTGATTCTCTCTCAAAAACAAATCTTTCTCCAATCATCCTTCTACTAGAGATCACTGTAGGTTATGTTCTGTACATGTTTCTTAAGACTCTCTTCTGACGCACTCGTTCTACTTTCACTCTTACCCAAAGATGACAACCCTTCATCTGTCTGACTTTCAGCAACACCTAGAATGGACAAGAGGAGACAGAACTGAGCTTAAGGACTCAGTTTGTCCTTGAAAGCTGCACAATCACATGTATATCGTGTTTTGTTCATGATAACATATCAAGACTTCTCTATTGCACTGCACTGATGAATTCGTACTTTTCCTGGTACATTGGTATGTGATACAGACATTGTGTGTTCAGAAGCCCTACATTCCCCAATACTGCATATTTCTTAAATCATGCAGGTACTTTCCTCTTCCTCACTTGCCCTCTTAAGTGGCATTGACAGAATTGCAGAAGTAAGCAGGGCTATTTAGAACTCCCAGATAATTCTTGATCCCCACTGTTTTTCTTAGATCATTAAATTATGATAATGTTCTGGCTTAATTTCTTCACAATCATAAGTGAAATGAAGGAGTTAATAAAATCTATTAAAAATTTGAACTTAATTTGTAATAAAAAACATCTTGAAGGAAGATGTTGCATACAGATCTTACCGATTATGTTATTACTATAAAAAGATTCCTACAATTAGCAGAACACTACATACTCTACCTAAAATCTCTGCATAAAACAGTGTTGCCATGAGGAAATATCTTTTAACATGCTAGTGAGACTATAAAATTAGATTTGGAATTCCCAAACTTTGAGTTAAGAAGAATAATAGTAAATATGGAAGAACACAGACAGCATGTGAAAGCTTTAAGCTCAAACCATGCTGAAAAAGGATAGTGTTCACCTACCTGTTTTTTGTCGAGTCTTGGCCTCATTTCAGTGTCACAAGAGCCATTTCAGACAGTCTAAATAAAATATTTTAATGAGTCATCAATTCCTTTGAACTCTTGAGTTTATGTGCTTTCTATGCAAATATACACATCACCTGATATTATGTATAATGTATTCCAATAGATGGGATCTTTGGCCATCACCACTAAAAAGCCACATATTTAGTATTAAACAGACAGTGTGGGTTCTCAGGACTGCTTTGGGATTACCTTGACCTGAAATGGTTTTAATTTGATTAAATAGTTGACTGATGAACAACTGCTTCATCTGTTTTGGCTGAAACATTGTGACCATCAACTATGATAAAGATATGACACACCAATGTAGTCCCTAAACAACAAACAAGATTTCTTTATATTGTTGTGGCTTGGGAGGCTATTGTGCAGTTTCCAAACTATAGCTGGGAACCAGTGTGAAGGAGACAGATTATGATCTGAGAAGATATAAAAATAACCCCAAATAGATCCCAGAAAGCCCCACCATGTACATCATGCTTCTCTGCGTACCTGGCCAATGGCTCTTGTAGACAGCTTCCTCCTCAGTTTGTGGTGAGGCTGGCACCACTGACCTTTGGACCCAAAACCACACTGGTAAGATGGCATAACATCAAGAAAAAGGGATAGATACTAGAAAATTTTGTTGCATGACAGCTTTAAAAGTGCTTTTAATGCAGCTGCTCTGTATTAGTCTGGGTGCTGAGTGGAAGTATTACCTTAGCTGGAATGGAGACAAATGTGAGATATTCTGTTTAGACTCTTAAAGTTTTAATAAAGCTGACAATTGTAATTTTCATGTATATATGGTGTGTTAAACATCTCATCTTTCTTTAGGCATTTGCTGAAATCCATTGGTTTACGTTTAAATATGTTAGGAACTCAAGCTATTCCCTGTTGTTCTGCCTCTACCATACCCCTCACCCATCATAATTTTTAATGTGTTTCATCCACTTTCACAAATCCTTCTGTTGCAGGTGTTAATAAATCTTTTTGCTCCCAGGATATATTCTTACCCCCTAAGCTTATTAACTCATAGTCCCTACTTCCTAAATTTATGAGTTGACAGATTTTCCTTCCCTCCCACAAATCCATGTGCTTCAGCAATCCACATTTTTTTCTCCTGTGCTGAGGTAGAAATTCCCTGTTTCAGACAGATAATCTGCTAAACGTCTCTCAGGGAGCTACAAAGAAGGAAAGCAGACCAGTTTACTTCCCCAGTTGTGGCTAGCAAGAATGAGGGATGATAATAAAGCAGATCTTATATTTCTTGGAATTTAAGTTGCTTCATTATCTGGGTTTGGAACATAATCTCCAAAAGTATTTCAAAACTATCCAACGCTATCCACAGGAACAGAGAATGCTTCCTCTTGCTTGTGCAAAACCTGCCCACAGCTTTTTAGAAAGGATATATATGTCAGGGAAAGAGTGGGGAGTGATCTTAATCTGTGTTCTTTGCAAATGAACTGGTAATTGAAGGGGTGGCTAAGCAACATCTTAGAGAATAGTTTCAAGATTTCTGAAGTGAGATTTTTTTAATGGTGATTTTCATTTTAAGGGTGGGAGTTTCGTAATGTTTTTCAAAGAACCAAAGGAAAGTAAGAATTTGAGTTGCCCATCTGTGGAAATAAAACCCCCCAAACCAAAACCAAAACAAACAAAAAAGAAACAAACAAACAAACAAAAAGCAGAACAAGGGTTAGCTCAACACGGTGCAAGGAGTTATGAATTTGAATTCATGTGGTACCACATGCTCATGACTATTCCAGTAAATGTTGGTTTGGGACATAAGGGATCAACAGCTACACCTTGCATTATAAGGAGTGTTTGTGACATTATTGGACACCTGAAAGGACATTTGAATAGAGGGCAAAGCATAAGAAAATAGAAAGCTGAAAATGAATAATAGGTCTACTCCCCCCACCAAGACAAGGGAGGGGTGTTCATCAGAGAGAGAGATATCTTTTTGCAAGTAATAATTCAAACAGTAATGATAATATAGGAGGGAGAATGGAAGAGAAGAGACAGTGATTTGTGTTGCAGTATGCCATCCTCGTGTGCTGTGAAGCAAGTTATTTCAGTTTCTTCCTTGTTTCAGAATGTAGGCCTATTAGATGCTAAAAATGGTAAGATTACCCTTTAAAAATCGTTCATTACGTGGTATCAAGTCTTGGAAGGGAGTCTAGGAAGAAAGTAGTGTACATTTCAATTGAAATGAGGTCCTGTATTGTGATACTTATAAGAAAACCCACAGACAAATCCAGTTTTAATGAGCCCTTATACTATATAAGGAGGGGAAAGCAGACAGATACATTTTTGAAATTAACTGTTAAATGGTCCATCTAACCAATGAGAAGAAGCAAGGAAAAGACAGATTCATTGTCTAAAATGAGCTCTGCAAGAGGTGAAAGCATAAAACATAGGAAAAAATGATTCATCTTGCTAACCTCTTTACTGTTTTTTCTTCCAGAAGTTCAAATGTTCACATAGGTGCATGGCACTGATGAGGATGACAAATAACAGTAAAGATCATACAGTTGTCCTTTATACCCATTATTATTTATTTGTTTTACAAAGAAAGACAGAATATCTAATTAAGCGTTTGGCCTTAACAGAGCCAAGAACTGTACTGTATGATTATAGGTAGCAGGAGAAAAGTGGGAGGAAGTAAAGGAAGGCAAGGTGAGAGTACAGTAATTCTGACTGGAATGTAAATGTACAGACTATATAAATTTCATTCAATTAAAGGAATTTAAGATTTCAAAATTTATTTTAAGTCTGATTTATAGCAAGATTCTACATGACCATCGCTTTCCTTCTCCAGATAAAATATCTTTTTATTTTTACATGCAGTTTAATCTGGTAAAAATTGTATTACAGTGAATATATGGATGACTACATCAAAGTGAGATAATTCGACTCTTTAATTTCAAAACCACAAACATTAGTTGCATTTTGCTCTCATTAGGTTTGTTTTCTTCCAAAACTTAAGTAATAACAAAATCGATAGAGTTCTGTGAAGCATTTCAATTTTACCAAAGCTTCATTTTCTAGAGGAAAATGGGTCTGACAGTATTTTCCTATCCAATTCTGTAAGCAAGGATTTTCTAGAAGCATTATTTTGAAAGGTACAAAGAAATAATTTGACACTTCACCTTACCAATGTAACCATAACTAGCCTGCTTTAAAAAAAGCTCATCTAATAGCTGAATAAAAGAAAAAATGGTAATTGGTTAAGATTTTTCACAGGAGGGTACAAAATTACGAACAGTTAGCAGTGAAAAAAGTATAAAGGATTTGCAAAGATAAAATGAAACACCAATAACAAGGTCAGATATAACCCAGAGTTAAACTACGGAGGGAAACAACTCCCTGGGCTTGTATTAAAATCAGAAAGAGATGTTTGTGTGCATAGCTAGTAGCAGTAGCATACAGTTATAGGTTAAGTGTGAAGTGTTCTAATCACATATCAGTTTCTGACCTTGAAATCAAGTAGCCGAATGAGGCAAACAAATGAAAGCAAGATGAGATAAAAAAGATTAGGACGGGTCGCTAAAATAGAATATTTTAGCATAGTTAGTAAATCTGTGTTTAGCACGTAGCAGTCATAACTTGCCCAGCCTGGAATTTTCTGTCTACCCTGTAGCCAAACTCCTTATCTGAAGTATGGTTTGACTCCTCATTTTAACTTTCAGAAGAGGTGAATTATTTCTTTCCACACATAGCAGTGAATTTTGGAACCTACCTCTACCACAGGTTGTGGAGACCAAGGTTATCAGCAAGTTCAGAAAGTCTAAACAAATTACTGAACAAGTACACTAGCCAACAGCAAAAAAGATGAGGTGTGGGAAATAACTCACTAAGAGCTCTGATGAAACACCTGGAGGACTCCATGGAGAACGAGCTGCAGAAAATGGCTGGGTTGAATTCCTCTTCCTAAATAACACCTCTTGCAATGGTCTGAAATAGCTATAGCGTCCTACTGTCTGCAAGAGGGAGTGAGGCTGCTGTAGACCATTGATCTGACCCAGTTAGGGCAGTTAATGTTCAACATTCCTAAGCATTGGTAGAACTGGGAAATCATGTGTAAGAAAGTATCATCTCTTACAACAGTACCTCATAGAGGTTTGTCACTACTTGGCACTTAAATTCAAAACACAATTAAAGAAAGTATGTTCAGAATAAAATCGGATCTATATTCACAACAACAATTCAGTGTTGAAAAGCAGGTGTAGACCACAAACATTTAAAGAGAGATGCAGAATTAGTGTGTTTTCAACAGCAATTTTACTAAGGTAGCCATTGGATACCATTCTTGTGCAAAACTAAGGCAAATAGTTGGGTTTGAAAAGGTACTGTGTACAAGGCTTTTCTCTGTGTCTAAGCTGTGGTTTCAGTACTCCTCATATCTTACATGGAAAGACATATATGGCAGCAGAAATTCTCCTTCTGACCCAGCACTCCCCTGGGAAAATGTTGTCTGCATAAGCCAAATACAGCATTCCTTCTCAGCTGATACATATAATATCAAATATGTGCATATTTGCTTAATTACTCATATTGTGATGCAGCTATTGGATTTTTATTACTCATATTCCTTGCATTTCCTCTTTTCTGACATTTGCAGAAAAGCCCAGTATCCAAGGCAATTTGTAGTTAAAGCAAATACTTTCCTTCATACTGACAGCCCATGAACTAGATTGTCTGGTTCACTCCAGTGGAAATTCTATGGCACAATCCATTTGGGTACAATGTCAGTATTTGAATTCTGGTTGGAGGCAAGCTGAGGACAGCACAGTCTTCCCACTTGTTCCAGTGGGAACTGGATCACATTTTTGATCTGTAGAAAACTTCAGGTTTTTTTAAGGTAAATTTAAAAACAATATATGTTTTCTTAAAAGTTCAAAAAGACATAGCCACAGTATGAGACAAGAATTGAAGTTCAGAGTCTTACTTAAAATTTCTTCTGTTCTCATTTGTGTTATTTAAATGTAATGTTGTATATAAAATTGATAGTCTTGCTTACTCAGCTTTTTAAATCCTCTCACCTTATATGTCCATATTTTTTAACAGATGCCAGGGTACAAAGACATGCATCTAGGAACTAACAGTATTTTTTCTTGTTTTACCTTTGCACTGTAGTAAATTACACATTTTCATTGCACAGAAATGTATTTGTGATTGAGCAAAATAATATTTTCCATTAATAAGACTTCATAAAAAAGTAAATGGAGAGTGGCTGGAAAGCTGCCCAGCAGAGAGGGACCTAGGGGTGCTGGTTGACAGCCAGCTGAACATGAGCCAGCAGTGTGCCCAGGTGGCCAAGAAGGCCAACAGCATCCTGGCCTGTATCAGAAAAAGTTGACCAGCAGGACTAGGGAAGTGATTGTGCCCCTGTACTCGGCACTGGTGAGGCCGCACCTTGAATACTGTGTTCAGTTTTGGGCCCCTCACCACAAGGACATTGAGGTGCTGGAGCAGGTCCAGAGAAGCGCAACGAAGCTGGTGAAGGGTCTGGAGCACAGGTCTTATAAGGAGTGGCTGAGGGAGCTGGGGTTGTTTAGTTCAGAGAAGAGGCTGAGAGGAGACCTTATCACTCTCTACAGCTACCTGAAAGGAGGGTGTAGTGAGGTAGGTACTGGCCTCTTCTCTAAAGTAACAAGTGATAGGACAAGAGGAAATGGCCTCAACTTACACCAGGGAAGGTTTAGGCTGGATATTAGGAAAAAATTATTCACTGAAAGAGTGGTCAGACATTGGAACAGGCTACCCAGGGAGGTGGTGGAGACACCATCCCTGGAGGTGTTCGAGAAACGTGTAGATGTGGTGCTTAGGGACGTGGTTTAGTGAGTTAGGTGGTGTGGGTTGGCGGTTGGACTTGATGATCCTTGAGGTCTTTTCCAAACTTAATGATTCTATGATTCTATGATTCTATTTATGATTACATATCTATACATAGTAGATATTGATTGTGAGACATACTCTAAATATTTTTAGATTGTATGTGTTTTTACATTAACGATAAAGAATAACTTTATTGAGGTCATGACTTCTGTTTTTCAGCCATTGAAATGTTGTAATTTGTGTATGAAAATTCCTCCAGAATAATTTAATTGAAACTCTTCCCAGTGACCACATCACAGTGGAATATTCCATAATCACTTTTTTAAAAGTACTGGTGATGAATGAGGACAATGATGAATATTATTTTTCCACATATTCTTAAAAGAGTTTAAGTGATTTCAATCTCATCAAAGTTGTCACGAATCTGTCGATCTTAGGTGTTTTTTGTACTTCTTACATGTATTGTTTGAAACCCTCAGACTATTGACAATATTTACTCTTCAAACACTATTGTGAAGTAAAAAAGTACTACTAGTCTCATCTTAAAAATGAGAAGGAGAAGAGTAAGGCACAAAAGTAAGATTGTTGCATAGAACATGGAAGTTATGTAAGTAGTCTTGAAAATCTATATTTAAGTGACTCAGTCATGGATGCAGTGAAAGACTGGCAGAACAAAAATTAGTTTAAGAGTTTGAGAGCTGCTGAAGTACCTTTCTAAATAAAGGTATTACATATACAGGAATAATACTTTAAAGGGTCACAGCTTCTTTTGAATACCTCTCACAAGCAGTGTCAGTAAGCAATGTCATGGGACTTAAAGCCTGCAAAAAGGAACAGGTGTCATGCAGTTAAATTTATAAATTGTTGTGTTGAATTAATACACATGCTTTATACATGCTTCACATGTATAAAAGTCAATCTTGTACAACATATCTTAAATAACACAACCATCTAAATATTAATCTTATTTTGTAAAACATAGATCTGTAGTTACTTTAATACATAAATCTGTAAAGTAAATAATTCACTTAAGATATGATCCAGAACTTCTTTTGTGGGCTTATTTTGTTCCCACTGAGTTTTTGGTTTTGGGAAGAAAAAGATTAAGATTTTAGGAAAATAACCATGAAATGGTTTTTGATTATGCCAGTTTTTAATGGGAAAGGATATATCTTTGGATAGTATTTAAGATTGTATCATCTATCTTATGTTCCAAAGGACTGGATGACTTTTTATAGTTCACTAAGCAGAAAGCCACTTCTTACTTACAGTTTTCTATATAATCCAATTGACATATACTTGTTAAAATACTAAGTGTGAAGTATTTAGGCCAGATTTAAATGCAGTAATAAGTAAGAGGATTTGCATAATATTGGGCACCGATGCCAGCTTTGAAATGCCAGGATCATTTTTCACAATTGAAAGCATGGTGCCTTTGCAAAGAATCATTTATTAAGACCAAACCACTGTTTCAATAAAGCATTAGAATTTCCTGCATAGAGTAGCCCTTGGGTAGCATTCTGAAGTAATAGTGATTTGCTATTTTAATCCACAATGGAACATTTTAATAAGTGTGATAAATGACTCACAAAGGGCTTCAGGTTCCAACGTCAGCAGAATTAGAATCAGGCAAAGGCTGGGTCTGGGTGATAGATGTAGAGGATTTTTTGTGGTAAACAGTTTACGATGTGAGGACAATACCATCTTATTGAACTTTCAGGGGCTGAATTTCTGTCCATTTGTCACCTTGTTGTCAGCAGACATAGATGTAGGTAGAGTAATAGACTTACATTCTTTATCAGCTGGATACATTTCTGTAACTCCTGGACCACTTCAAAAAGATCAGAAAAGGAAACATTTAACAAATATGAAGAAAAAAAATCAAAAGATGAAATAAAACCAGAATACTTTAAATTAAAAAACAAATAGTGTTATATTTTTTATTCCTGGTAATATTTTTATCTTGCATGCACAAAGTAAAAACATTTCCTGGTACAGCTAAGTCCCTCTAAGCTACTCTGTTTTTGCAGTAGTTTCAGACTTCTGTGAAATGAGTCTCTTTTGTTTGTTTTCAAGTAAAAAAAAGGAATTAGATGGTCACAATATTTGTTGTGTTTTGAGTTAAAAACAGGTTAAATATTTGCTGTTAAAGAAGAATCAAAAATAAATGTTCTATTTTTCTGAAGCTTTCCTTCTCATGTTATACTGATATTTGAGGTAATATTTTAGGACTTCAAACAATGTAGAAGGCAAGAGGATGAAAAACAAGAAGCTACTCACCTATGAACAGAACAGAAGTTTGATTGAATTTTACAAGGTCTTATCTTAGTCTTGGTGAAACAAAACTTGGTAACCAGTTTTGTTAAATTAATCTTTTGTTAAACTAGTCTTAAAATACTTAGAATCAAATCATACCATTGGCCTGTTATTTTATTGCCTTAGATAATGTGCGGCAATTTAAAGGATTCAGAGGATGTCAAGGGCAACAAGAAGATGCTCAGCTGTTATGTTCGTAGTAAAAGGCTAAGCAACTAATGTGTTAAGCCAGTTTCTGAATGGGATGAGTGATTTAGTGACAGTGGATGAAGGTAAGGCTGAGGTACTTGATGCTTTTTCTGCCTCAGTCTTCACCAGAGTCTCCTGGGCTCTGTGCCTGGCACCTGTGAGAACACATTTAGAGTACTGCACCCAGTTTTGGACCACTTAGTACAGGAAAGATATGGATAAACTAGGGTGAGTTCAGCAGAGACCCCCAAGCTGGGAAGGAGGATGAGATAACAAGCATCAATTGAGGTTTAGGCTGGATATATGGAAAAACATTTTCCCTGTGAGGACAATCAGGTAGTAGAACAGGCTGCCTTGAGAGGTTGTGCAATCTCCATGCTTCAAGGGTTGAAAATCTGAGTGGATCATGACCTGAGCAATTTAACACATGTACTGCAATGTTGGTTTAAATGAAGGCAAAAGGCTTCCACCATATATATCCCACAACGCTTATAGCAAAATGACAAAAATATATACCATTNAGGAGCTGGAGCTCTTAGCCTGTAAGGAAAGGCTGAGGGACCTGGACTTGTTCAGCCTGGAGAAGAGACAGCCTTGGGGAGACCTAACAGTAGACACCCAGCACCGATGGAGAGGTCTTTTGCACCAGGAGGTGCCGGTCCATTATAATTCTAGTAAGAAATACACTCAGACTCTAAGGTATCATTAAAATGTTATTTATAAGAGCTAACGCTATAAGAAGAGAAAAGCATAGATAATCTTACATCCCTTTGGATGGGAATCCCAAGTGTTGTAACACTGAACATGACTCCAACTCATGCACAACATGCCATGCAGATCGATACCAGAGATCCCCTGCTTTGTAATTCAGGCTATTATAGGATTTTTTTAAAAGGAAACAACTTTTTTAATAATTTCTACAATCAAAATAAAAATTATCCTCTCATGAGACCTTCTTGCTGCACTTTCAGATAGAGGCAATTCTGTGTGGGTGGTGTAATCACTGGTGCACAGCACAGGACTAGATATACTTAGGATAATTGTACTATGGATCACTAATTCCTTAATGTACCGTGGTCTTCTAGTCAGGATCACTACAGGAGGTCATCAAGAAGACAGAGACGGGCTCTTCAGTGGTGTATGGTGGGAGGATGAGATAACAAGCATCAATTGAGGTTTAGGCTGGATATATGGAAAAACATTTTCCCTGTGAGGACAATCAGGTAGTAGAACAGGCTGCCTTGAGAGGTTGTGCAATCTCCATGCTTCAAGGGTTGAAAATCTGAGTGGATCATGGCCTGAGCAATTTAACACATGTACTGCAATGTTGGTTTAAATGAAGGCAAAAGGCTTCCACCATATATATCCCACAACGCTTATAGCAAAATGACAAAAATATATACCATTTCATGAATTAAATACACTCTCAGAGTCTATATTACCTACTTTAGGATCCAGATAATTAGGAAAATAAATACATACATGTCACTATTTATGCATGGGTAAGAGTCAGCTTTTTTGCTGGTGGTACTGGATTTAAAAAATCAGGACTTGTAGTGGTACAGTAGTCTTGTACCACTGAAGTCTTTGTATAACTTTGTAGTGAACTTTGGACATCTTTCTGGCTGGCTGTCTATTTATCTGTTTTAATATTGCACAAGACATGAAATAAATTTGCAGCTCCAATGTCAGCCTGGGAGAGAATGGAATGGTGAGCAGCTTACTATAGAATCCTCCTTGGTTTAATCAATTTCTAAATGTGAGGGGAAGAGAACATGTGGTTTATGCTGGTGTTACTACTGTAGAAAGTTTGTTTCTGGTAATGTATTTGTGTTTTTTTCAGCCTAGTTTTAGATGTTGGAAATAAATAGGACCTTCCATGAGTTCTTTACAGAAAAAAAATCAATAAATCTAATCAGTTTCACGCTCTGAAGTTTTTTCAGAGATTCAGACTAGTTCTTTCCCTATTATTCATTTGAGCAACCTGGTCTAGTGGGAGGTGCCCCTGCCCATAGCAGGGGGGTTGGGACGAGATGATATCTAAGGTCCCTTCCAACCCAAATCATTCTATGATTCTATGATTTTTTTTGTAAAGCATTTTAAAACAGAAAATGACATTAAAAAAAATACATTCAGAAGTCACACACTTCCATTAACATTTCACATGACGCTTTTTTTCTCCAATCCAGCCTCAATTGTTCCTGAAGTAAGCTAAAGTTAGTTAAAGTAAACCTTAGTTATGTCATGCCAATGTCATTATGATAAGTAGGATTGTATAAACTCTGAAAATTCTGCAATACAAAAATCTGTCCTATAACTCTCTTGAAATAATCTAATTCACAGACTTTTTTTTTCTTCTTTTGTAAACTATTGAAAAACGAGAAAAAAGTAAATATGTGCAGAATGAAGATATTATTATTAAAGGATAAAAATACATGTCCTCCTCAAGATCACGTCCAGTACTAAATGAGAATTTCTGAACCTGGAAATAGGTAATAGAAATTTCAAAATATCTGAGCAATATAGTAAGAATGTAGTCATATTGTCTGCTTCATGGATTTCTCAAATCTGGTTGTGCAGAAGCAGAGGCTGGAAGATATACCACACGATGACAACTCAGTGCCTCAGCAGTACATCAGAAGAGTTCTTCCCATCTTTGTGGCTATCAGATGATGATCAACATCTGTTTTTCTTTCCTTCCTGTGTTTGCTAGATACCCTTTCATAACTAGTATGACGTGGCCTAAAGCCTTTAAAAGGAAAGAGTAAACATAAATCTGAAAGCACATATGTAAGACAGCAAGGAAAGTACTTTTGTTGCAGTATCCTCATCTTAACTCAGAGTCACAATGGTGTGTTTGAGTACATGGTATCGGCTGTGTTGGTGTTATTCCACTGTGATTGACACAGATTTCCCTCTATAAGATACACTTAGCTATGTACTATAGCTTAGCTATGTGTGGTTTGTTAGTCCCAATGATATCATTAGAATTTTTCTGTTTGAACTGTTATCTCAGATGTAATATCCTGACATTTGATTCTTTTCTTAGATGTACTTTCTGTTGAGCAAGATGCTTATTCACTTTATTTTTGTTTTTTAAAATCCCTGTTCACGTGGCAATTTCAACTAAATATGTTTCACCTAGATCTGCTTATCTGCACCTCAAGTCCTGACATGCATTTATCACTTGACTGAAGAGATCTGATCCTCAGATTGCAAAGCTCTTTTTCTGGTATTTAAATGGCTGGATATGAGTAATTTGTTGCAAGGTACAGGCTTCTGCTGACAGTCTTGTGCCCTTGGCAAACAAAGAGATTGCAAGTAAAATGTTTAAATTCTCAGTAGAGTTTTTAATATTCCCTTAGATTTTCCACTATTTACCTAAAATTTATACTAAATAGAATTTTATTTCATAAGAAATTATAAACAGGTTCCTATACCTGGTACAAGTGTGGCAGGTGGTTGTTACAGACTCTGAGAAGCTACACTTTTCAAAATAACTATAACTTAGATTAGTGTCACTGATTATATCAGTAAATTCAAAGCTTACAACATTCATAATAATTTTTAACTTTTGGGAATGTCATAGAAGATTTAATATTGCTGTGAAAGGTTTTATTTTAGACTTTTCAAAAACCTGTTTTTTAAAATTTTTTATTAAATTAGGTGGGTTTTTTTAAATGCGATGTTCCTTCTACAAGAAAAACAACACAGACAGCACAGACAGGTTATTGGTTAGAATTTATTATTAATAGAGTAAGAGAATTAGAGAGTGAGCAAAAATATAGGCAGAAAGAAACGGATTCCAGACCTGCAGTGCATCCATGATTTATTCAGTGCAATTCTTCTTTGGAAAGGTATAATCGAAAGAAAGTTTCTACTGTTAGGTGGTTTATTGGATTTATTTTTCTGTACATAGAAAATTAATTTCTATTACTCCCTTGGCATGTGAGGCGAATTGATAGTAATTTAAATTCTACTTCAGATGTATAATGGTCGGAATGAAGAGGAACAAAATATGATAGAAAACTTAAAATGAACAGCAGTAACAATCCTTTAAGTTTTTAATATTTCTTCAGTTATGGTATTTGTTTCTGATGTTTCTGCTGTTCCTTGAGTCAAAGAATTTATCAGCCTGAGTGTTATTTCCAAGAGATAGCTATAAGTTGCTGAATTTTTTAGGGTACTGCCAAGCAACAAATTAAAAAGACAAGATAAAACTCAAAACAGTTCTGACTAATCCAGAGGTTTCCCTGGAGCCTTCTCTTCTCCAACCTGAACCTCAACTCTTTCAGCCTTCCTACATAAGAGAGGTGTTTCATCCCTCTGATCATTGTTGTGGCCCTCCTCTGGACCTGCTTCAACAGGTCCATGCATTTATTTTACTGAGGACTCCAGGTGGGGTCTCACAAGAGCAAAGTAGAGGGGCAGAATCACCTCCCTCGACCTGCTTGCCATGCTCTTTTTATGCAGCCCAAGATGCCACTAACTTTCTGGGCTGCAAGTGCAGATTGCCAGCTCATATGTAAATACTTTGTCTAGTTAGATCTGAAATGATCATATGAGCTTATAGTTAATACAATTTATTGCATTATTTGCTTTCATAGTTCTTTGATAACAAAATTGTTTGCTTTATGTGATGGGTTTACCCTTGGCTGGGGGCCAACTCACACACCCCTGCTCACCCAATACCCACATAAACATCACTTTTTATAAGCTTTCTTCTGAGCACAAATCCAAAACACAGCCTCTTGCTAGCTATTAGGAAGAAAGTTAACTTTCTCAGCTTAACCCAGGACACTTTAATAAGTTTCTTAGTAGAATATCTGAAAGGACGCTTTGTGAAATATAAGTTGATTTTATTTTGATTTAAAATAATATTCAGCCATCAAAGTGATATGTTCAAAATATCTAAACTTAGGTTTAGAGAGAGATCTTCCTGTGTAATCTTCAAGCTACTTTTAAATTACACCCCTAATAAGCAATGAGGTTAAAAATACTATACCAAAGTGAAATGGAGTAAAATGAAAGACACGGCTGAGGAAAACAAAAAAAATGCGCTTTAAGGCTGTTGAACTCTTAGTTGTGTTTAGGAGAACATAAAGTAGTTCCAACAATATCAAATTTTATAGTCGTTCTCTGAAAACAAAAAATACTACTTTGTGAACATAAATATAACATTCTTTTCTATACATCTTTCCTCCCCACTGCAATACACATCCTTTTTTAAAGTAATTCAGCTTGTCAGTAAATAGATCCGAAAATCACTGGTATTAGTTGCCAGCAGTTTCAGCTCACAACATATTTTTGCTTTCCTTGGCTTTCTCCTTGGTGACATGATTCCCTAGAGTATTGTCCTACTACTTCCTGCTACATACTCCCTCTTGATCCCAAAAGATAAATTGTGAAGTTAAAGAAAAAAACTCAGGCTGGCTACAGAAGCATTAGTTCTTTGGGGATTCCTCCCTGAAGTAATGTGTTCCCTTAAGATGGATGCAGCAGACAGTGTCTTGTTCCTACCTTCATCCAGATCCCTCTGTCACTCTCTGAAGAAGTAATACTGCAACTACGAATTATAACATGGAAGGACAGCATCAAAGTAGTGAAAAACAAATACAGCATTCCAAGTAAAGTAGGAACCTGAACTGGTTCCTAAGGCACTGTTTCTCACTTTTCATTTTCGTCTCATCTGAGTACCAGGTTCAGACAAATGTCACAAAATTAGAGAACTCTACTATCCCAACAGCAAATATTTTTAAAGGTCTTTTAGTTAGATTTCTTTCTTCCCCTCTTGCAGACAGTAGTCAGCTCTGTAAGTAGTCCGATTATTGAAATAAGACTATTCAAACACTCTTTATGAGTACTAGTGACAGAATTTTTGCCTTTGAGATGACTTAAATGAAAGAATTATTTATATCATTAAGATGTGGGTGTTCATTTTCTTGCCTGTAATTATCAAGGGGACTGTGCCTGTGGAAGGTTTTGTACCAACAGACACAGAACTTTTGTATTTTATGTAATATTTATGTCTGTCTGTACAGAGACACACATACACCACTAGGAAGCAAGAGACATTTGAGATAAAAATGTCAGATCACTTGTTATCTCCATCAGTTCTCATATTTTTAAATCAATTTTACATTTTTTAAATTTATGTATCTAATTATCATTATCATCATCATCATCACAGGCATAAACACCTGAAAATAGACAATATGATTAAAGAGGGAAGATTTGCATTCCCTACATTTCCATGTTCTGTGTCCCTTGAAATTAGGAAAAGCAGGGATCCCATCTGTTGCCAGTGTAAATTTGGAAGAAAGAATCAGTATTTCTCATTTTCAGCAACTGCATTATCTATCCACTGAAAAAATACAATAGAAGTAAACAAAAAATATAATACACATGCATGCAACTGCCACAGTGTGGAGGCCTTTAAATAGCTTTAACTCTCTGAAGGGAATGAAAATGTACTAGGTACCTAAAGGATTATACTATATAGACAGTCATGTTCTTTAATTTTATTAAAGACAGGATTATGTTACCACTTTTTATTTCAAATTCAAACTCTAAAATAAAAGTTCAATATCCATCTGTTTGATCTTAAATTTCAAAAGGACATGGTTTATTAAAAAAAAGTCAATTGCTCTTTAATTCAAGAAATTCTGAAGTAGAGCATACAGCAACTGTTAATTCAGCATATTTTTGCTGCTGATATGATTCTAACCCAGAAGAATATTAAATGAAATCATGAAGTAATGGGAAGGATGAACATGTTAAAAGGGCTGAGGCAGAGACCAAGAGAGACTGATGATGCAATTACCCTTCTTCTAGGCTGTGCAGGACTAATGTGATAAGGGCCCGCATAGTTCAACAGTAAGGACGAAGAGGCTAGCAGTAATTCTCAATTTAAAGTAGGTTTTCTTTGTGCTGGTAAAATGCCCTGCATCTCATTGATTAGAATGCCAGGAAAGTTCTACACTGTGTCTTGCTATTTGCAAAAGAAAATGCTAAAAGGGAGGTATTCAAATGCTGTTTAATGAGAAGTGAGAAAGGTAGAGAATGGAGGAAGAAAGAATTGAGCAAATGTTAACACTATCAATACATTACTAACAACAATAATGTACTGAATATTTATAGAAGCAGTAGATTAGTAAAGCTCCCTGAAAATCCCTCCATTGTTCCTCATAGGCAAAATTCACATTTAGAACCTGCCTAGCTCTCTAACAATATTGAACTTTGTGAGTATTTTTCTTATAAGAGGTAATGTTGCTAGATTGACCGTTCACTTGCTGTGTCTTTTATAATCTGCTACGATTTGTAAAACTGAAGCCTCTTTTTGAACTGAGCCAGAATGCACAGTGCTGGCTGACTAGTGAAACTGATGTAGCTTGAATGATATTTTTCCTGATTTATTTAAATGAAACTGAGTGCAGATTTAAATCTGTAGTCTTTGCTACAGAGTAAACTTGGCACACATCATATAAGGCTTTTACCAAGAGAGACTGATGATGCAATTACCCTTCTTCTAGGCTGTGCAGGACTAATGTGATAAGGGCCCGCATAGTTCAACAGTAAGGACGAAGAGGCTAGCAGTAATTCTCAATTTAAAGTAGGTTTTCTTTGTGCTGGTAAAATACCCTGCATCTCATTGATTAGAATGCCAGGAAAGTTCTACACTGTGTCTTGCTATTTGCAAAAGAAAATGCTAAAAGGGAGGTATTCAAATGCTGTTTAATGAGAAGTGAGAAAGGTAGAGAATG
>VZTO01021361.1:38003-50562 GCA_013400615.1 Syrrhaptes paradoxus
CCACTAAGTGGCAACTGAGAGTTTTCACACTGCTGGCACTTAAGCACCACACAGCTCCCCCCTAGTGGGTGGAAGAGCGAATCTGAAGGGTAAAAGTAAGAAAACTTGTGGGCAGAGATAAAGAAAGTTTAATAGGTAAAGCAAAAGCTGCACACTCAAGCAAAGGAAAATAAGGTATTCTTTCACCATTTTGCATCAGCAGGCAGGTGTTCAGCCATCTGCAGGAAAACAGGGCTCTATCATACGTAGTAGTTACTTCGGAAGACAAACACCATAACTCTAGACATCCCCCCATTCCTCCTCCTTCCCCCATATTTACATGCTGAGCATGACATTTGGTCTGTTGGGGTCAGCTGTCCCAGTCGTGTCCCCTCCCAGCTTCTTGTGCACCCCCAGCCTACTATCTGGTGGGATGGTGTGAGGAGCAGAAGAAGACTTGACTTTGTGTAAACACTGCTCAGCAGTAACGAGAACATCCCTGTGTTATCAACACTGTTTCCAGCAAAAATCCAAAACACAGCCTCATAATAGCTTCTGTGAAGAAAATTAGTCCTATCCCAGTCAATACCAACACAGGACCTATACTCTACTTTCTGCAATATTGATGTAAAATACTTCATTATTTCATTATTGTTTCTTACAATAACATTTTGAGAGGTTTTAATTATTTTAAGCAAAGTTCAATGAATAGGTTGTGTGTTTAGTTCTAAAGTTGATGTTACCACGGCTTGATTTATTGATGCATCAGACTTCAAATTCCACATCAGTTAAATATTTCATACACTGTTATCACCAACCTTCTGATAAAATTATTCAGGACAATTTTGGACAAGATCTTTTGAAGGACCTGCAATTCACCTTAAAGTGAGAAGCGGGTTTGTCTTACAAGAGGATCAAGACTGAGGGCTCTGAAGACTATCATGACATTCTGCTTTTTGCTCCTGATTTCACTGGTAGGTATAACAGTCTCACTTATCTCTGTATAATGACTTCTATTTTCTCATACTCATTGAGTTTATGAGAAAGAATTTTGTGTACAGGGAAAACACAATATGTAATAATGTGTAATACTGAAATTTAATACTGTAATATTGTATAAGAATGCAAGATGCAAGAGACATCTTAAGCTTTCATGCTTATGGAGTTCACTGTAAAGCAGATTTAAATTTTTAGTTGACTGAAGATTATTACCTTCTGACATCTCTTTGGCAGTCTAATACTGAGTTCAGTATTATTCCAGTTTTAATATTTATTTACATTTACTTTTTTTAAAACTGTGAATTGTGTTGATCAAGTGCTTTGGGCCATTTCCCTAATAAATTAGGAAACAGAGTGTCCTGGGTCCAGCTGGGANTGGTGGTCCTGACCCAAGACACAGAGTAAATTAGTAAACGTAAGTAAATGCTTGCCTGTAAATATACCAGAGTCTACCCATATCACCAACAATTTGAAGAAAAAAGGGAAATGGAGAGGGAGGCTTCAGCATGCCCAGAACATTAATAAATCCCAGCTTCTGTAGATCAAAGCTATCCAATGATATTCTCACTAGCCTACCTGAAATGAAGTCTATGAAAAACTGTCATGATCAATGACAATCAATTTATTTGTAGCTTCAGTAAATACAAAGTGGGAGGTGAGGAAGACTGTATGGCTTGTGATTCACAAAGTTAGGATAAAGTCACATTAGGCATCTTGGAAATCTGCATATAACATTTTCTGTACTGCACCTGTACATATCTACACAGAAGAACTCGATTTTCAGCATCATCAGACATTGTTGCAACCACTCTTCCACAGGTGGTGAAAATACTTGTCCAAGTTGTTGTTTTCTCTCTTTCTTACCTCAGTGGTCTTGAGTTGATGCTGAAAAATGTCTGAATTATCTTGGATCCATGAGGGCAGCTGAGGCGGCATGGAGCCCAGCTCCATCAGAAGAACAACAAATAACACAACCAGCAGTGACTGTTGTGGGTTGAAGTGGCTGTAACACAGCCAGCAAACTGTTGCTTTCTGGAGAAGTCACACTTAGGGCCCTGGCAACCAATGTTGAGTCTGCCCAGGTAACCGAACCAAACATATCCAACCCAAGGATCTAAAGGTGACTAAACCTCTCACACGTATGTGCATACATCTGTGTGTTTGTCAGATATCATGTTTTAACTTGTTGAAGTAAAGACAACTTCCATTTATTACTGGCTATGGTGGAGAAAAAAAAGAAACTTACAAAGGACATAAGAACTTCTCTCTAATGCTCCTAAACCCAAAAGACAGCTGCTATCAGCATCAAAAATAGCTACTACAACTTCTAAAAGCTGCTATACCTTCACACTTATTTCACTAATCAGTTGAGTGGTTTTTTTTCTTTTTTTTGTATCTGCACAAGCCCTAGACCATACGTATGGCATCTTTCCTAACACATAAGCATACACAGTAAGTCTGGTATATTATTTTCTCAAAATAAAATTGACAGAGCCAGAAGAAAGAATAAAACAAGAGACAGAGTTGCAGGGAAAGTGCAGATAGAAAACATTAAACGAAGTTCCAGAGCTGGAGTAAAAGAATCATAATGGGTTTGAAAAACGATTGACAAACACTGGAAAAGATATGATGGAAAGAAAATGTAATTACTGCATTTGTGCATAATTAGACTAATTCCCCTCTCAGAAATACGTATTAAAGCAGTTAATTTCCGTAGTGAAAATCTCATGTGAGTATATAGTGCTTACCCAGGCCTGAGGCAGTATAGTTGTGTAATAAAAAATATGCTAGATGATGGATTGCAGAGGACAGTTTCTGATATGTTGAAAAGTGTGTCTGATTCCTACTGATTTTAATGTTATTACTCTTGCAATAAATTGTTGTGCCACTTCAGAATTCTAATCTTCATACCAAACTCATATTTATTTAGATAAACATATAGTTACTCGGAATACCTCCCACTGGAGTTCATGGAATAGTTTTGGTCATTAGTGGAAGTAACATGCTTTTCACTTGGTCTTCTGCAATTAGCCCACGGATCTGATCTGTAAAGCTATTTGTTTGACAAGATGTATTTCTATTGACACTTCCATGTTTTTTTACAGGGACTCAAACCATTGCAAAGGATGTGCTTTTTATTTTTACCAGCCAGAGTTCACAAGTTTAAAAAAAAGTTGATTAAACACATTTATGAAATAAGTGATTTATAAAACTGCATGTGAACAAGGAGGGGCACTTGGTGTACAACATTGTACTAGCAATTTGTACACTGGGATGCATAACTCTTCTCTGCTTGCCGTATTGACTTTTAAAGTATGTACATATATAATACTGAGTTTGACGGTCAAAGTCACGCCTTGTATCCTTTCAACCTTTAGATACTTGACCTACTGCCACAAGTAGGTCAGTAAGATCATTTGTATAGTGTTTGCAAGTCTAAGCAAGTCTAGCCAGGTATAGATATCCAAACAAATCTGAACTGTAGTCGAATAATAAATGTGCAGTGTGCACCTTCTAATACCTTTTTTTTTTTTCCGGTCTTTTATTTTTCTATAGTACAAAGCCCTCACCATTAGATGACAACTAATTCTTCCAGATGAATGTAACTTCACATACAAATATGCTTGTGTCTGTGTGTACATACATAGAATTTAAATATCTAGAGAAAGCACAGCTATTCTTTAAAGAAAATTTTAGTTAGAAATTTTTGGACCACCTTACAAAGGACCAAATGCTATTATATCCATGTAAGCAAAAGTTCACGTGGATTACAGGAATCCACTAAACACTGAAAAAATGTAAAATCCAAATCATCTTACTTAAATAGTGTTGTGAGGCCATCTTCTTCCCTATTTGTTATATTACAAAATACATTTAGCACCATGTGATGAACATTTGAAAGCTCACTGCCTTTCATGAAAATAGCTATAGCTGTACATCCTCTCTACTGTCAAGCCTTTTTCAACAGTTTGCACTTTGTTAATTCCTTCTGATTAAGAAATGTATTTGGTGTTATTTTCCTGCAATTATCTTAAACACCTTCTTTCTTTTCTACTTGTAAGTGCTAGCAAATTAAATAACCTGAGAAAAGTAAATGTAACTTGTTAACTTAAAATCACATCCAAGCATTTTTTTCCCAAATATTTTGACTGCAAATAACCTAAGAACTGAAACACAAGCAATTCAGTATAATGTATAAATCTTAAAATAAAATTATTTTAATAATCTAATTCAATTTTGTTTTTGTGTGATTTTTACCTGAGTCATGAAGTCAGTTAGAAATTTACCTGTTAAGTTTATATATTTGTAGATGTATTTGAACTTAATTTTTCAGTGAAAACAAATTAATAACTGACAGGAAATTAAATCAATATCTTCAGTAATCTTTTTCTACTGCACTTCTTCAGATTACTTATACTGTTTAAATGTATTACTGGAATCTCCACAATATTGCTTAAACAAACAATTTCAAAGTCCATTCTTAAGTGATTTCCTTATTAACTACCAGTAAAAGATGATAGCAAGCAGAATACATGTGACAGAACAGGTGGTTGTGAGAATAGAAAAAGAACCAGCTAATTCTTATTACTGATAATTATTCAGAAGGGGAACAAATTAGATTACCATTGTAGTTCCAGGTTAGTTTGTAAGCTAGAAAAATAAATACAAAGAATTTAGCAAAACAAAGAGGATAATTATATTCACAAAAATAAATTTTCTACTTGCACACATTTTTCAAATTAGTAATTTAAAGCTTTCTGTAGTCTATTTTAAAATATTCTGGATAGTAATACTTTTGAAAGTCTAAATAAATTTTTTCTCACAACATAGAATTAATTCCAAATGTAAAAAAGACCATCTTTGTTTAGTTTTTCAAGTATTAATATTGTGAAGTTTGAACTGCCAGAAACAGAAAACGCAAGTAAATATCGAATATTGAACAGTTTGTTTCTTGAAACATTTTAGAAGCTATTCCACACCAATTCATACAATAAGATAATTTTGAGCAGGGTTTATCTGGAAACTACAGAACAGTTGTGCAGAACTGTAGCCCTTTCAAGAGTTTTTATTTTCCTAGGAACAATTTTTAAAAAAAAATTACAATTCTAAGACCAGATTTTGCTCCATCTGCCTCAGCTTTACAGGCAATTCAGAACCCACTAAGTTTACTAAAGTTTATAAATAGTAGTTAGAGGAAAGTTTTCTCTCTCACGCTTGTTTTCATGTGTTAGATGTTGTGACCTATATTTTTATCTGTAAAACTTATTTACAGTTGTTTTGTCTTTGGGTGAGCTGTGGCCTGTTTGTACATCACTTGGCAAATACAATTATAATTTGTGTATTATTTTGCAAATATACACTTTTATGTTCAAGAAAGAAGTAATTTCTGCAAAATTCTGTTCTGATATTGTTTTCCATTTAATTAATACAAGTGTCTAGATGGAATAATCTTTTTTTTTTAATATCTTCAGAAGAGCAATCCATTAATTTTCCACTAATGATTCCAGCACAATTAGCTTTGGGCATAATACATGTCAAGAAATATATGGAATCAGACACTTTGCATATTTAGCGAAACAGTAAAAATGTTTTTCTGTTCATCAATTTAAAAAAGTTTCAGAGAAGTGTTTCTAATTCATTTAATAACAATTTTTGCTCCATTTCTCATTGCATATGCTGTAAAATATACTGTCACGACTTTTTAACATTTCTACTTGTCCTGCAGCATATTTTTCTACCTAAAGAGTGAATTTCACTGATTAAGACTGTGTTCCTGCCTTCAGGGTAAGTTGATTTATATTCCTCCAATACTCTAAGAGGAAGACTGCTATGCATGAAGTGCATTGCGTTATTTTCTTAAAATTCAATATGAAAACAAGGAATCACAGATGACTCAGAAAAGCATAAACGAAATAGAAAAGATACTGCATCCACATTAATAATTTTTCACTTAATCTGGTAATCAATCTTTGTTTTCTAGATATGTATACTTACTTCTTAAATGAAGGGTCAAGAATATGCTCACAACTTGATAAAAGTGAGATAAGTGATTTATTTTGTGATTAGAAAAAATTAAAAAAAAAAAAAAGAAGAAAAGCAAAAGAATGTGCACCTTTGATGCCTGGAATCATTTACACAAAATTCACATGGTTAGTAGGCTACCACATGCACTTACTGACTACTGCATCTGAAATTAATGGTTATGAAGCATTACTGTTAATCAAGGATTTATACAATCAGATCATTGAGCTCTAGTGAAAACTGAACATTTGATTTATGTTGGAAGACTTTAAAAAGTGTTGTGAAACTATGCAGTGAACCCTAATGGAGAAAGTGAGAGGGAAAGAAATGCTTTTACTCTAAACCAGCCACATTTTTCTTTTTAAAGGTCGATCAGTGACAGCATGAACTTTTTCTTTTTCGATACTGAGAAGCAACAAAAAATTCCTTTCACCATATATGGTGGATCAGGTACACTGCTGGATGAGTTTTAGTTCCAAAAATCATAAGTGACCTTCTTTTTAAATCATTGTTTATCTTGTCAGAAAAAATGCTTATATGACCGTTTTCTTAAATTTTCGCAATACTGATCTTTCTTGTCAAACTGTCAATCAAAAATAATTTATATTAAAATCCTTCATTCTTCAAAACCCTTCTGATATAAAAATTCAAATTTTTCCACAGTGAGAATGAGATCTACAATGTCTAAGTCATGCTACGGACTGTAAGATTAATTTTTAATCAAGATAGGTAAACATTTGAAGAAAAGAACCAAACCATCTGATGTTTTTTGCATATTTGGCCAAATCCTAGAGTGATTACAAACTTACAGGAGTTTGACTGAGTAAAGGTTCAGTGAAAACTGAACAAGAACTTAAATATATGATTCTTATAGACATATTTTATCATTGTTCCGGAATATCTTGAAGTACAACTGCTAAAATTGCTTTACATTTTGGCAGAAGCAGTGACAGAGCTTACAGTGAGCTTCCTGATGGAAAGGATAATGAAACTCCAGAAGAGAAAGGAAGCTGGCAAAGAGACAAGGACTTTACAGGTATGTTGTAGCTATGGAGACTGCTTTAAATCTAAAGCTACTTTAATGCTTTGTGAAGAACTAAATTCATAGCAATCACTGTCCTAATGGGTACATTTATTGTCTTTACATCGCATAAAAGTAATAAGGATTTTTAATTACTGAACCTAATTAGAATTTCAATTTATTTACACCTGTCCTTAAAATTAAACTGAAAATACTTAAATTTATTAATTTCATTGTCTTGTTCTGATTAATGAAAACAATTATAAGATGTAAGTACACAAATGTTAAATGAGACAGTATTTTTGCTAAAGCTTGTGTTGAATTTGGATGTTTATGTTAATTTATTCTTAGTTCTGAAACTTCTGTTTTTAAAAACACAACATTTGGGAAATGAAGATATTAGAATATATATTGTACTGGAATATGGTAAAAAGAGGCTGAAATGTGGCACAGTGAAAACCTGCATTATCTGAGAAAATTGAATAATATGTTTTACTGATTAAACTCACTGAAAAAAATAAACCTTTACTGTGGTGGGACAATAATAATAATAATAATACGAGACACTTTTGTGGGGTGATAGCCTAGCTAATCATGTTGCCAGTTATAATTAGAAGAATTAACATGACAGTTAAAAGTTCATGGCTGGTGCTCTCTGACTGTTTTACACAATGCCATCCAGGAAATTGCCTTGTGAATTACAGTTGAGGAGCTAACACAATACTTTAAGGTTACAAATGCTTTAGTATAGTTCAGTAAGGTAGACACATAGTTACAATGTTAAGACATTAAATTTAATTGAGTTTGTGACCAACAAGGTGTCTTGATTAAATGATGTTACATATATTATTATATGTATGTTAGTGAAAAGAGATGTAGAAAGATGACAGGTTGGTCCCATCTTCCTGTTTCAACTAACTAAATTGGCTGACATCCCAACAGAGGACCCATACTGGCACAGATGCTGGCATAGGTACTTTATATTATGACATACTTGGATGACGGAAAATGGGAATTAAAGCACTCCTGTGACCTCCCTACTTATATAAAATCACTGTTTAGATTCCACAGGGCTTTTTTCTCTCCTCCATCCTATTCACTTACACACATAACATGCACACACATAAATACAGGCAGTGAATGGTAACTACTCGACCCTTGGTGGTGGAAGGTTAACTCATTCTCAGTTTTGAGGCTTTGCATATAGGATGACCACTAATTTTTGGTCTACTTCAGGATAAATAATAATCAAAAAAACTTATATTTGAAGTCACAATACATTTCCAATACTTAGCAAATGTTCAACAGAAATGCATACTCCAAACAGTTCCTGAAAACCAGTGTATCATTTAACAAAAGGTAGGTAATAGTAGTCTACTAATCTGACTTCTGATGAGTCTGTCTCTGTAGTCATTTTGAGGTTTGGATTTGTTTGGTATTTTCAGTGTATTTAAATACTTTATAGAAAAAGCCATAGTCAACTTCTTGAACTGTTACTAAATTATGTAAACTATTATTTGAACTATTTAAACTAAGACTATTTCCTGGGAATTCTTCTCTTTAAAGATTCAAAGACCCTGAGGACATCCTCATGCAAGGAGGTAAGGTATGGAGTTCAGCTTGCTGAGGCCGAGGTCAGCTTCTTTGCTGACAAGAGCTGTTGTGAAGGGAGCTGGAAGTGAGGGCCAGCTTCTCCTTTCCTTGGGAGCTGTGTTTAAACTGCAATTGTACTGCTGGCCCCTGCCTGAGCTATGCTGTAACAACAGCAGTACCTGGTTTGCCTCCCTGACCCTGACTGTGAATTGCTGGTTTGGCTTCCTGGCTTGCTCTCAGACCTGCCTCTTCACTGCGGCCTTGCTGGGTGACCACTGGACTGTGTCCGATCTGATCCCTGTTTCTAAACTATATCCTGACCCAGCCTTGCTGCTCTGCATCCCTGCTCCTTGTTGATGCAGACAATACTCCCTCCTGCCCTGCTACAGTGCTCAGCTCCCACCTGACCTGCTCCCATGGAGCAGCCAACTCTCTCCATTTGTCAAACAGCTTTACATTATCAATAATATCCTGAGAAAATATGTAGTTTGCATATACGTCTGGGAGGTTCATGACATGTGAATATCTTTCATTCTTATTGAGGAAGTAAGTGATGTCCCCACCATTTGTAGGTGCTTGTGAAGTTGTCGTGCTGTTCTTGTTTATGGTCATGCCTTCTTCTCTGTCATCTCTACCAATCTTTGTGTGCCCTCAGGCTCCTGCTCCTCACACTTCTCTGCTCATACAGTTCAATTTCTGATTTATAGAGGGTTTTTTCCACATGAGTTTATGTAGGGAATGAAGATTAGAGTTTCAGCTTCTGAGTGCCATAAAGCAACATAATTGTTTCTTGTATATATTCCAAATAACCTTCAACAAGGTAACACACAAGCTCTAGTAATACCACAGCTGAAAAAAAGTTAACTCCTTGTCTCTGTACATTAATTTTCTCTAGTACTTGTGTGTAGACTTAGGAGCTTCTTAATTGAATTTAAGGTAAAGAAAAAAAAAATGGAGGCACCCTCCTTGCTTTTGGAACACTTGTTTGAATTTCCTATACTTTAATCAAGAAGGATAGAAATGACAAAAGAAGGGATTTGTGAAAAAATACAGAATTAAAACAAAATCATAATAATTTAGTAGGAGAACAGAGGAACCTCTCTGCCCAGCCACTTGTTCAACTTTTTTCAATAGCTAGTCCAAAAGACTAGCACAATTAGAGACTGAGGACAGGTGTATCTAATAATGCAATATATACATATTTCCCGATGTTTTTTTTGCCCACCAGCAATAGGAAGCTTGTATGATGCAGCTAGTTAATACCCAGTTTTACCCAGTTATATCTGAAAGCAGAGAACCTTTGCCCTCAGATCAGAGAATTTCTACTTGTAAAAGAACAAAGTAAAAGACCAAGGTTTGCAAGTGACTGTAATACAGAAAACTCAAGAATATGGGGCTGTTTCTACAAGATGCTTTGAGTACTGTGGTTCTTTTGTTCACTTAAGGACAGTAAAGCTCATTATTGTCCTAAGTTCAATCAAAGTGTTTCAAAGACGATAATTCTGTGGGAGGTAAAAGGACCTTGTCTGAACACCTATTTATTATGTCACTGTGGTGTCATGACTGCTCTAACTGTCAGCTGTATCTTCTAAAGAAAACTTGAAAATAAACCCAAAAAATATCACAGGAAAGGGAAACTGTGAATCCTCACTTTTACATGTCTGGTTCTTAAAGTAAATTACTGTGTTAAATTTCCATACCCAGTTCACAAGGAGAGTTAGGCACTTCAGAATTAACTTCAAACAAGCTGAAATCTGTGCCACCTTCAAAAAGTGCACAGACTGTGGTGTTGTCCAAAGGTAACCAACAGGGACAAGAATAATGAAGCAAAATGAATTGAAATGTAAACTTTAATCACTCCAAGAACTAACAGTGAGGTGAGGGTGGTTTTCTCTTCTTTTTCTTTTGTTTTTTCTTTTTTTTTTCTTTTTTTTCCTGGAGGTAGATTCTGAGCCTGAGATGGAATGAACCAAATACATATTTTCAGCTACAACTTCAGAGGAGAAATATAACAAAAATTTGTAAAGTTGTATATTTAATAATGTCAGCCTTAAAAGCTCTCTCTGGATATAAATGGACATTTCAAGATTCTTCTCGACTCTCTTGGTACGTTAGTCTTCCATCCCTCATAAGTAATCTCTACGTCTTTGCCTTTCCTTCCTTGCTCTTTCAGCTTGTTAGGATTAAAAAGGTAAGAAATACAGGGAAGAAGATTAAAGCAATTGTGTGAAAATGCAAGAAATCATAGGATGAGATACCAAGGAATTCCATACTGGGGTCAAAGCTGAATCTTTTCTTCAGATTTTGAAAGGATTTAAAGTTTAACTTGATTAATTGCAACTGGAGGGACCAATTTCCTTTCTGTCCTGTCAGATTCCTAACCTACTTAAAATCTCTTATTTTTTTAAAAGTATATAAATCAATTGCTGCTGAAGTATAATTTAACTTTACATCATTATCTCTATTTTATTTTCTGAAATTTAAAAGAGATCTGTAGTTTATATATAAAATAAATTGAATACCCAGTTTTTCTTTTTTTCAATATTATGGCAGCTACATAACAACTTCTCTAATCTCACTGTATAACATTAAAGAAACACATTCTATGTCAGAAAATTAATTTGCAAAAACTTCTGACAGAGAAAAATAAAAGATAATGTTATATGTTACTGAAAGTCTTTGGAACAGGAGAGAAAGAAACCTTTCCCTAGTATTTACTTCAGATGATTCATTCTATTTACTAATTCTCAAAATTTGCACTGATAATTAAGCTTAAAATTACACTATGATAAGAAAGAAGCAAAACACAAAAGTAGAATTTCCTTCTACTTTTATAATTTAAGTTTAAGTGAAGTAAATAACCAGAGTTATTCAGCTAGGAGGTTGAGCAACTTCATTCAGCATGAGGCTGGTCAGTTTACTTTGAAAACCAGAGACTATTTTTCTTGTTTATAATCTCTATATTTTTTTCCACTTATTAGAAAAAAAAGTGTTTCTCAGAATCCGTTCAGTATCAATTAAAAGGAATCCTAGCTTCATTATCTAGTCATTGGGGTTAATTGTGACATTTGTTAAATATAGTTTAGTTATTTCACTTTTTTCCTTTTCTTTTTTTCCTCTAAATAAATGGTCAGAAAAGTAAGAGATGAGAATTTCCATATAATTCTGTGCTATATTGCAAGATCTGTATGTGAGAAACCAGGACATGATTCAGTAAGTTGTTATACAAAAAAAGGCCTGTGGCAACAAATCATGATAAGACCAAGGACTGACCCCTGATTTATTACTCAAGGAGGAGACAGCTACAAGTTATATCCCTGATAAGAAGGAGAAAGTGGGGCTTTAACCGGTTGGGACTACTGTTGCAGTCTGGAAGGGAGCCAAATACCTACAATGCATGCGCAAGGAACTGATGTAAAATGTTGTAAAATGTTCAGTGGTGAGGAAGATGTCTTACTTCATCTTCACGACCCCGGCTGCCACCAGAAGATACTGTGCTTGCCCAGAGGGGAGGAAACATCATTTGCATGTGAAGTGGGGATCAATAATGCATATGTATAAGTGTATAGAGAAACCTAATAAATATGTAATAATTAGCTCTATAAAAGGCTGAACACAATGCCAGAGGCTGCTCACCTTTGTGGTGGAACAAAGCGATGCCCCATGCTGCCCAGCGCTACCTGTGGTGATCAACAAGTCTCAAAGTTTATTCTGATTGATGCTTCCTTTTATAAGGCAGCTAATTAGGTTCATACATATTGCAAAACCTAGGCTCAGGATTGGAGCATTATGACTACTATTGTTTCTGGGCACCTGGTGATCACCAGGTATGTGGCTACCATTGTTTCTGGGTACCTGGTGATCACTGGGTATGTGGCTACCATTGTTTCTGGGTACCTGGTGATCACTGGGTATGTGGCTACCATTGTTTCTGGGTACCTAGTG
>VZTO01021361.1:51361-62104 GCA_013400615.1 Syrrhaptes paradoxus
CTTCATATCTTGTGGATGTAAAGATATTGTAAAGAAGCAGTCCTTTAAATCAATTATTAACAGAGGCCACTCTTCAGGTAACATTGCTGGATTTGGTAGACCAGGTTGAAGAGCACCCATAGGCTCCATTTGCTTGTTAACCTCACGAAGGTCATGCAACAAACGATAGCTACCTACTCTTGCCTTAAAATAAATTCGTCCTACAAGACTTACTGTAGTGAGTTCCTTATTTTTCACATGTATCTATTCCTGCATTACTATTCCTTTATTTTAAATGTTGTGAGAACGTTCTCCCTGATTATTTTTTAATTGTACTATAACATAAAATAAATTTCCCATGTATTATAAGACACTAACAATATAATGAAAAAGCTAAGAATATGACTGTAAACCTTGCAGAATTATAACTAATTAAAGAAACTGATTAAACTATTATCCAGGATGAATGAAAACAATGTAGTTAAAATGACTACATGAAATTAATTCAAAGAAACGAGAATATAAAGTTTTTGACAAGCTCCTTAAGAATACAGAATGAAATAGAATTTTTGGCTATTATGCTCTATAAGTCTTTTTTTTATATAGGAAAACATCAATTTGCCTTTTTAATTTACTGGTATTGTTGTGTGACATGGAATAATTAAAGATAATTCAAGATTCAAATAAATTAACATTTCAAATATTGTATTAAATAATGCAGTAGAGAAAGTTTTCAAAGCTATTTTGTTATACTGTTCTACTAAAAGATTGAGAGTCTTAAGTAATTTTACACATTTAAATTCTAGTCCTGCAACCACTTCCATGTGTACAGCTTTACATATTGTACACTTCAGCCATAGTCTTCTGAGGTCGATAAAAGAAAGAGATTTGACGTTATAAGCTTACACTGTGCCCAGATGACAATAGTTAATTTATTTCATGATAAGCACATAAAAAATAGAAGGGAACAATAAGCTTTCAGGTGCAGTTAGGTATTAACTTTATAATTTTTATTCATCATTATTAAAGATGAAGAAGTTGTGGGGTCATTAGAAATTTGATCTTAATATTATTTTACAAGATAGAAAAAAAATATTTCATTTCTGTTTTTAATATGAACATTACATACTCAGCAATACTTCTGATGAACGATCTAGTCTGAAGATGTATTTGTAATAGTACAATTACTGATACAGGTAACTACCTGTATATATACAGGTAACAGCCTGAGGTAGCTCCAAAAATAATTTAAAAAGTAATTAAATCTATTGAATAATTAAAAAATAAAAAGACATTTAAAGGAGATATCAAAATATATCTTTGGCATAAAAGACTTTAAGAAACAACACAAATCACATTCTTTGGCAGACACATTGCAGACACCAAGTATGTTTCATATTAAATACATTTCTCCAATATATAAATGTTTTAAAGTTGTTAATGTCATATATTCTTTGCTTGCATATGTAACTCTGTAAGAGTTTCAGCCTATTATATATCATAGAATCATATCACATCATATCATAGAATGGCCTGGGTTGAAAAGAACCTTAAAGATCATCTAGTTTCAACCCCCCTGCTGTGGGCAGGGTTGCCAACCACTAGACCAGGCTGCCCAGAGCCCCATCCAGCCTGGCCTTGAATGCCTCCAGGGATGGGGCATCCACAACTTCTCTGGGCAACCTGTTCCAGTGCCTCACCACCCTCACAGTGAAAAATTTCCTCCTAATCTCTAACCTAAATCTCCCCTCTCCTAGTTTAAAACCATTCCCCCTCATCCTGTCACCATTAATTCCTGTAAATAGTCACCCCCCCTTCTGTGTACAGGCTCCCTTCAAGTACTGGAAGGCTGCAATGAGGTCTCCCCAGAGCCTTCTCTTCTCCAAGCTAAACAAGCCCAGTTTCTTCAACTTTTTTTCATAGGAGAGGTGCTCCAGCCCTCTGATCATCTTAGTGGCCCTCCTCTGAACCCGTTTCGAGAGCTCCACATCTTTCTTGTGCTGGGGACCCCAGGGATGGACACAGTACTCCAGATGGGGTCTCACAAGAACAGAGGGGGAGAATCACCTCCCTCTCCCTGCTGACCATCCCTTTTTTTATGCAGCCCAGGATATAGTTGGCGTTCCAGATTGCAAGTTCACACTGCTGGCTCATGTCCAGCTTCTCATCCACCAGGAACCCCAAGTCCTTCTCTTCAGGGCTGCTCTCAAGGTGTTCTTCTCCCAGTCTATACCAGTACCTGGGATTGCCCCAGGCCAAATGCAACACCTCACACTTGCCCTTGTTCAACCTCATGAGGTTCTCATGGGCCCACTTCTCCAGCCTGTCCAGGTCCCTTGAGATGGCATCCCTTCCCTCTATTGTATCAGCTGCACCATTCAGCTTGGTGTTGTCTGCAGATTTGCTGAGGGTACACTTGATTCCCTCATCTACGTTGTTGATAAAGATGTTGAAGAGCACCGGTCCCAAGACAGACCCTTGAGGGACGCCAGTTGTGACCAGCCTCTATCCAGAGGTACAGCCATTGACCACAACCCTTTGGCTTCAACCAGACAACCAATTCTTTATCAATTAAACAGTCCTTTTTTCAAATCCATACCTCTCCAATTTAGAGAGAATGATGTGGTGAGGAACCATGTCAAAGGCTTTGCACAAGTCCAGGTAGATTATAGTCATCGCTCTTCCTTTGTTCACCAATGCCATCAATCCATCATAGAAGGCCACCAGATTGGTCAGGCAAGATCTGCCTTTGGTGAAGCCATGTTGGCTGTCTCAGATCATCTCTTCATCTTGTGCGTGTTTTAACATGGCTTTGAGGAGGATCTGTTCTGTGATCTTCCCAGGCACAGGGGTGAGGATCACTGGCCTGTACTTTCTCACATCTTCTTTTCTCCCTTTCTTTAAAATGGGAGCAATGTTTCCCTTTTTCCAGTAACTGGGGAGTTTGCCTGACAGCCATGATTTTTCAAATATGATGGAGAGTGGCTCAGCACTCATCAGCCACATCAGCCAGCTCTTTCAGAACCCTGGGATGCATATCATCTGGCCCCACAGACTTAAACACATTCAGCGTATATCATCTTTAGCTGTATTTCTAAATCAATGATTTTTCTCAAATGTCTCAACAAATTGAAAAATATCATTATTACTGAACTATTTTCTCCAGAAGAAGGTGACTTAAAAGCAACTCTCTACCATACCTTTTGGTTTTGCTCTCTCTTTTATTAGAAGACAAGCTACAGGAAGGAAGTTGCTAGCATAAGTATCACATAATCATTTTTCCATAGATGACTGAGAAAAAAAAGAAATACATGATGTGATGAAAAAAGACAAGATTATGTGTCACAAGAGCAAAAAAAGCATGTACAATTCATCTTTTTGTATCTGTACCTCAGTGGAAGGTATATAAAGCTCAGAATATAGTATCCGTCTTCAGTTTTTCCTACTTCAGTTGTAGTTCTTTCATTATCAATAAAATAGAGTCGGAGGTTTCTAGAAAACTCAAACTCCGTAGCAGATCAATAATACAGATAATGGCATCATATTGCCTGAGCCTTGTGCACACTTGGTTGCTTTCTAGATGGTCAGAGTTTCTTCTGCTTTATGAGTATTAAATTTAGAATAAGATCTTGAGCAACAAATATACAAATGCACAAATCTGTTTTCCCTATTTTTATCCTCCTTTATTTTTTTAAAGATTCTATCTTCCATTATCAAAGACAATGCTGAGGTCAAGGTGGGAACACTGGTCACAGTTGCCTGCCTTAGTTAAACTAAGATAGACAGAAAACATTGTTTTTCTACTCATAGTCTTTCCATAAGTGCGTGTTCTCCTAAAAGATGTAAAATAACAGGTTATGTCAAAGCGTCTTTTCAAAAGAGAGTTCACGGATTAAGCACTGTAAAGAGGATACTAATTTTATGCATGTAAAAGGTAAATGTTAACTCAAATTGCTTGTTAAATGGAAACATTCCAGATTCAAATATCTGAAATATGGGGTTTTAACTGTTGTTTTCTCTGTTTCAAGCTGAAAAAATTTCACCTGCAAAAACATGCTCCAATCAGATAACTGCAGTCTTATTAATGCGTACTTCTGTCCTTAAACTGTGTATAGTCCAGACTACGCCATTTTAACTCCATATTCAATGTATCTCAGTAGGCTCATTGCTTTCAGTATACTTTCACTCATACAAACACTGACAGGTTATGTAAAAAAATCATAGTCAGATTCAGTGGCATGAATCTAATCATCTTTTTGTGGTTTCAAGTCTGAATAGTAAATTGAATAGAAAAGGAAAAATGTGACAGTACTCTAAACCAAATCCTATTTTATTTATTCATTGTATAAACTACAGAGCATTATGCAAATTCTTCCTGTGAGTTTACCATAAGTAGTAATTCCTTAATTTCAAATTTCAAGTAATTTTTTTAATTTCATATTTATGTCAAATAAATAAATTTAGCTCTAGACAAAGTGTTATTTCATAAGAAGGCAATAAATATGGATATACAGTAGTGAAAATATTATGCTCAATTGTCACTGTATTCTTTCTGTTTAATTTTTCCAAATGAAAAAAATGTGGGTTTTTTATTTGTTTGCTTGTTTTCCAACAGAGAATAACAGTAGGTGGAATTCCAACTCTCACCATAAAAAATTATGATAATATTGAAGAAATAATAAGCCATCTGTTTCAGACCAGTATTACTGGTACCCCACTTAGGAATTTACTGTGTTGGATTTACAGTATGTACACAGATTATCTACATTATGTATCTAGTAGATTGGTTTATATTTGAAAATTAAACTCAATTCTAGAGTAAGTCAACATGCTTAATCTCCTTGAGTCATTTTGGGAAGAGCTCCTACTAATTATTAGAATGAGATTTTAAAGTCTAGAGATTCATTTGTATTACCTAGCTTATTTCCAAACAAAGTACCATTTGGGTAAACGCTCAATGAGGAATTAATAATGTGAACCTTAGAACTAGTGTGTGACCTTCATATAAGAAAGACTTAAGATTGTACTCTATATTACATATGCTATGTAATATTTATAGTATTAGGTAACAGGGTTTACACCTGTGGAAGAAATGAGTGAGAGACTTAAACTAGCAATGTCTTGATTTTGGTCATACTGTCTTGGGTTTGAGGTAGGTATAGTTCTCTATGATTAACCATAGTTCAGATGAGATTTTTTTTTAATGGAGGGTAAGATTTAGATAAGAATGGATACTGATAGATACACAGGAAAGAGAAGAGATGCTGCTCACAGGAATATTTTGCCTAAATGGAAAATTAATTCTCATGCCACTCTCTGCAAAACTTTATTTTTTTGAGTTTTTTGGGGGGGATTCTATGGCAACAGACATTGACGTTGAGGACTTTTAAACAAAACAAGGTGAACAAATAAAAGTAAAACTGCAAGAGAAAAGTATGAGCACAAAAGAAAGGTTGCGCAGTGCTACTGAAATTAAGTTACAACCTTCTGTCAGTTTTTAGCATATCTAGCCTAGCCATAAAAATTTTCAGTATACATAGGCTGTAGGTAGATATGTGCAAATAAGTTATTACTGTCACAGCTTGATATTTATAGCATTAATATGACAACATCAAAAAAAGAGCAATGTACCTTAAAAATACATTGAGAGAGAAATTCAGATGAATATTCAAGTTGCCAAAAATCCTAGTTTTCAGTGAAATTTTCTTAATAATTTTCTGTACAGATTTGGAGAAAGATAGGTATACAGATTTCCTATGATGCTTCTACTGTAACTGTATGACACTGTTCTCAGAAGCCATACAATTTTTTTTGAGAATTTATTTTAAATTTATATATTATGCTCAGATTCAAACAAGTTTAGGCCTCACTTAGAGGTATGAAATCATGTAGATAAAATTAGAGTTGTTTCCCAAAATACACTTGTTATTTGATTTCACTGAACTTTGGATAAGGTCTTACTATAGGCCTGATCAGTGTTTGTAGCTAACACCTAAGAGGTGGCTATAAACAAGGAGCAATAGTACTGGAATAGAATCAATCAACAGAAGTTAGATCCAAGAAATACCAACTTTGAGACATTTGGTGAATCTAAATACTCCTCAGGAAGTATAGTGTCTGCAGTAGAATCAGCAGGGAAAAGATAGATAGAACTGAATGTCACCAAAATAATAGTGATGAATTAGCCTATTCCATTGGAAGACTGAAGCCAATGATAGATGGATGATAGGAATCAATTTTGTGAGCAGGTAATCTCTCATGGAAAGCAGATTTCTAAGACAAATAGACTATAATTTTTAGGCCCAAAGTCTCTCATATGTTCATTAAACCTCGAGCTAAGAAAGGCTTACATGAGTAAACCTAAATAAGAAAATATTCCATGTACTGTCAAAAATACAGTTTTTTAAAGATTATTAATATATTGTTGTCTAGAAAATTCACTGAAAAATAAATAACATTTACACATTTATAAGCCCCAATAAAGTACGTGCTATTACTTATTGGTGAATAAAGCTTACCCCCTTGGCTAAAGTTGGCGCATATACTTAAATCCTATCTTGCACAAGCAGTGACCTATAATTAGATATTTATATGAAAGGAAGATTTCATCTCTTTCTTTTTGACAACACAATTTATTGGCAACTATATTTAAATGTTGTACTGCACATTATCCCAAAGGGTTGTTATTAAAACTCTCTGGAAGATATGATAAAATGAAAGGAAAAAACCTGCCTCACACAGGTCATGAAAGCATATCTGATTTTAACCATACATGGAATTTGTTTGCCATTAACATTTTACATACAGTATTATTGAGACAGTTTCACCTTTTAAAAATTACTCATATGCTTAAAATATATGTTTGTATTTATCATAAAATAATTAAAACCACTAATAAAACCTTTCTTGTACAATTAGAGATTATTTAAGTGTAATGAGCTTTCTGAGGTTTATAGAAACACTTATAAAGTTTCAAAAATAATATCAGCTTATGCGTGCAGTGCATTTAGACAGTGACAAATTGAATTCAACTCCTTATCAACACATAATGGTGAAATATTTAACTATTTGCCCTATTACAGTTGCTGTCAATTATTAACAAATGACTGTGAAAATTCTACATGAATGCATAATGTAGAAACACTAAAAAAATATATTTTTCCAGTGCTCCATTACATGAACTAGGACTCAGATTCTAGGATTGTGTGCGCAATACTATACAGTCAGCTACACTATATTTCAACAAGCTGATTTGTGTTTCAGAAGTATTTTAGCCACAATGGTGTGTTGTGTGGTATCAGGTTACATTATAGGTTCAATGTGGTGAAAAGGATTATGAATATCTTCTTTCACTATGTGGTATGAAGATGTTGTACGTAAAGAAGAGGTTTTGTAAGATGACCATAAGAATCTTGCAGCATTCTCCATTTTGCTGTGAACACTGAAGTCCTGTTAATATGATAAGAGTACATACTGGTAACATGATCAGACTGCTGCCTTTTGGTCAGCTTCACACACTTTATTTTCTCGAAACTGAGGTAATATAAAAAATAGCTTCTGTTACCTAAGAGCAAGTATTTCATGTTTCTTGACCTTGGTGGTTCTTCTTTAAAATAAAGATGTTTTATTTACCTGTTTGGCAAACTTGGAGAAATGTGAGGAAAGTCTTACTATTTGTTGGAAAAATCTAAGCCTTTAAAGATATTCTTCCCCTGTGAAGTCATGTTGAACTGGTTTCTGTCTGCTGCATAGTATATGTGCGGGGTGTGTGTGCCAACTCTGACTTCCTCTGACAAAAAGGAGACATTATTCCATGAATAGCCATTGTCACACACTGAGAAATATATATTGGTGAATATCAAGAAATAAAAATATTTATTTCCAGAACCAGAGCTTCAGCCTGGAAAGAGTAACGTACCTTTTTTTTTTTTTTTGGGGGGGGGGGGAATGTCACACATTCCTTTTCTTTAGTTCCAAAGAGTATAGTTTAGTTTAATTTCATTTTTTTTGTCAAAGCTCTATTAAATCAAACAAAACTAAGCTATCAGTCTTCACATAGGCAACTGAACTGCTTAAATGTATTTTCAATGATTCCAAAAGTCTCGTTTTTCATAAAAGTTTTATTATGGGAGCACAGTTACTATAAAAATTCAGACTAGATATAGCAGCCTTTTAAATAATAACCCTAATTTTTTATATATTTGTTAAGGTAAGGAAAAAAAATCAGAGAAGCGCAGAATGGTTTGGGTTGGAAGGGATCTCAAAGATCATCTAGCTCCAACACCCTTACCATGGGCAGAGACATCTTCCACTAGATCAGGCTGCTCAAAGCCTCATTCAACCTGACCTTGAATGCCTTCAGGGATGGGGCATCCACAACTTCCCTGAGCAACCTGTTCCAGCGCCTCCCCACCCTCACACTAAAAATTTTCTTCTTAAAATCTAATTTAAATCTACACTCTTTCAGCTTAAAACCTTTACCCCTCATCCTAATACTACACTCCCTGATACAGTGTTTCCCCATCTCTCCTGTGGGCCTTCTTTAAGTACTAAAAGACTGCTGTAAGGTCTCCCTGGAGCCTTCTTTTCTCCAGGCTGAACAACCCCAACACTCTCAGCCTGTCCTCATAGGGGAGGTGCTCCAACCCCCTGACCATCTTTGTGGGTCTCCTCTGGACTCGCTCCAACAGATCCATGTCTTTCTTATGTTGGGGACCCCACATCTGAGCACAGTACTCAAGGTGGGGCCTCATGAGAGCAGAGTAGAGGGGGAGAATCGCCTCCTTTGACCTGCTGGTCACACTTCTTTTGATGCAGCCCAGGACATGGTTGGCTTTCTGGGCTGTAAGTGCACGTTGCCAGCTCATGCCGAGCTTCTCATCAACCAACACCCCCAAGTCCTTTTCCTCATGGCTGCTCTCAATCCATTGTCTGCCCAGACTGTATTTGTGCTTGGGGTTGCCCCAACCCTTGTGCAGGACCTTGCACTTGGCCTTCTTGAAATTCATGAGGTTTGCACAGGCTCACCTCTTCAGCCTGTCAATGTCCCTCTGGATGGCATCCCTTCCCTCCAGTGTGTTGACTATGCCACACAGCTTGGTGTTGTCAGCAAACTTGCTGAGGGTGCTCTCAATCCCAATGTCCATGTCTCAAAGAAAGCTGTTAAACAACATTGGTCCCAACACCAACCCCTGTGGAACACCACGTCACTGGTCTCCACTTGAACATCAAGCCATTGACCACAACTCTTTGAGTGCAACCATCCAGCCAATTCCTTCTCCAGCGAGTGTTCCTTGCATAGAATCCTTGTCTCTCCAACTTAGAGACAAGGATGTCATGGGGGACAGTGTTAAAGGCTTTGCACAAGTCCAGGTAGATGACATCAGTTGCATTTCCCTTATCCACCAATGCTGTAGCCCCATTGTAGATGGCCTCTAAATTTGTCAGGCACAATTTTCCCTTGGTGAAGCTGTGTTTGTTGTCATAAATCACCTCCTTGTTTTCCATGTCCTGTATCATAGTTTCCAGGAAGATTTGCTCGATGATCTTTCCAGGCACAGAGGTGAGACTGACTGGCCTCTGCTTCCCTGAGTCTTCCTTATTTCCCTTTATAAAAATGGGGGATATTTTTCCCCTTTTCTGGGAACTTCCTCAGACTGACGTGACTGCTCAAATATGATGGATAGCGGCTTAGCAACTACATCTGCCAGTTCCCTCAGGACCCGCAGATGTATCTCATCTGGTCCCATGTGCACCTTCAAGTAGTCTGTACCTGTTCTTTTCCAACCATGGGCAGTTCTTCATTCTCCCAATCCCTGCCTTTGCCTTCAGTGATTTGGGTGGTGTGGTTCGAGCCCTTTTCAGTTAAGACTGAGGCAAAAAAGTCATTGAGTACCTCAGCTTTCTCCATATCCAGATAATCAGGTCTCCCATCTCCTTCCAGAGAGGTCTCACATTTTCCCAATCTTCCCTTTGTCACCAACATACCTATAGAAGTTATTCTTTTTGCCCTTTACATCCCTGGCAAGATTAAATTCTACCAGAGCTTTAGCTTTCCTAACCTGGTCCCTGGCTGCTTGGACAGTTACTTTGTATTCCCCCTAGACTACATGACCTTGCTTCCACACTCTGTAGGCTTCCTTTTTTTGTTTGAATTTGTCAAGGAGTTCTTTGTTCATCCATGCAGGCCTCCTGGCATTTTTGCCTGCCTTCCTCTTTGTTGGGATGCGTCACTGCTGAGCTTGGAGAAAGTGATCCTTGACTATTAAAGAGCTTTCTTGGTGCTCTCTTCCCTCCAGGGCTTTACGTTGTGGTACTCTATCAAGCAAATTATTGAAGAGGCCAAGTCTGCTCTCCTTAAGTCCAGGGTAGTGAGTTTGCTGTGCACTCTCCTCATCACCCTAAGGATCTTGAACTCCATCATCACAACAACACAGGCTACCCTTGAGCTTCACATTCCCCACTAGCCCTTCCTTGTTGGTGAGAACAAGGTCCAGCGGAACAGCTCTCCTCTTTGGCTCCTCTATCACTTGGAGAAGCAAGTCATCATCAACACATTCCAGAAACCTCCTGGATTGTTTATGCCCTGCTGTGTTGTCCCCCTAACAGACATCAGGGTGGTTGAATTCCCCCATGAAGACCAGGGCTCATGAACATGAGGCTGCTCCTATCTGTCTGTAGACAGACTCATCCCTCATGGTCTTCCTTGCCAGGTGGCCTGTAGCAGATCTCCACCACAATGCCACTTGTTCCTGCCCTCCCTTT